>JAQIVF010000274.1:0-26377 GCA_034698365.1 Steganacarus magnus
TGATTTTACATGAATAATGTTTATAAAAGTTTACAAAGTTTATAACTTTGCCACTGGGGGTTGGATGGCATCCAACATAAGAATATCTTCAAATGATAAATTTTTTGTTTTTAATGATCAGACAACTCTCTAATAATATATTATTTGCATGATACTGACGAGAAAATTGATTTTTAAAAAAAATGTTGTGGGAATATTCTCTACGAATTCTCTCATCATTTTTTAATATCGCAAACTATTAATAGAAAAGCAAATTTTTCAAATATTTAAACTCGAGTCAAATTTATTTTGTATGAAATACTGTGTACGTAGCAAACGTATAGTTCAATTAACCTTACGTTGCTGTGAGGCAAATAAATGAAATAACAGCACAAAAATACTGCTTTAATAAAATCATATTATTTTTTTTATATTATAGTTTCACTTAAAGATTTCTAAATGAAAAAAAACGAAAGTTTTAGCATACAATTTGAATTCAGTGAAATCTTTTGAATATCAAGTAATCATTTGGAGATCTGAATATATAAAATATCTAATGTTGTATTAGAAGGTGCGTTATTTAGAAAGTCCGCTCAAAATACTAAATATTATGTAAAATTTGTACCGTATATATACTTACGATAATTTAAATATTATTTATAAACAAAGTGGTCATTATGTACACATTTTTAGGTGTGCAGTGTAGGTATTACTAGACTAGTTTTTCAAAAATTGATTGATTAGTGTGATAATCAATGCCTTTATATTTGCCTTCATATTTATTTCTTAAAACAACTTAAGTCTGGTTTAGTTGTTGAGTTGGAAAAATTAAAAATTTAAATTTTTTACGGTCAATGTTTTCAAGTTTAAATTAAATCAATCATAACATATTTCGTTTACTGTGTTAATTATTAGATCGTGATTTATGCATATTCAAGAAGTTAGCATTTAAATAATACTTTTAAAAATTGAAATATAAAATGTTGATATCTTATAACAAGTTCTAACATATTCTATTAATATTTTTATATTGCAGCTGCAGCAGAGTATTTAGAAGCATAGTTACACAGAGGGGGTGCTTGCCTAGGATTGAAGCCCATAGAAAATCTCGAAAACTTGACCCCTCTCACGAAAAAACGAGAAATTGAAAAATTGTCGTTTAAATCCGATGAGTTTTTGAGACCCCTGTAATTTTTGTCCAAAATCTGAAAAAATTGTTGCTTAAATTAGGTTAGATTTGACACCCCCTAAAATTTCGATAATCTAGAGAGCTGGACCCCACCCTAGAGGTTTGGAGTTTGTGTAGTCTAACTTTGATTTAGAAGAGAAACTAGAGATGAGCTTTTTAGTCTGCCTAACCTTAGCCTTAGACTATAGGCTGAGCTTAAGCCTACATTTTTCATAGTCTATAGGCTTGAGCCTAAGCCTAAGACGTGAAAGATTTTAGGTTTAGGCTCCAACAGACTTGTCTATAAAATAGGCCGCCTAACCTCTAGGCTGTATACTATATAGTAATTTCTGAAAAAATAAATAATTTAAATAAATATAAGAATTTCATTAATTAAAATTTAAAAAATTCATTTTTCAGTAATTTTATACATACATTGATTTCATACGTTTTTTTCATACGTACATACATTTTAACTGTAATCAATTTTAAATTGTTTGATAAAATTTTACAGAGCCTAAATAGGTGGACTAAGGTTTTGACACATAGGCTGAGCCTAAGACTAAGCCTACCATTTTTTATCAGCCTAAGCCTAAAGCCTTCGACATCTACAAGTCTGTCAGCCTAGAGAAGCTTGCCTAAATTCTCATCTCTATGAGAAACAGAAAATAATTATTTAATTGACTGTATTCATAAATGACGTTTTGTTTATATATAATAATTTCTGTAAATGTTTTTAAAAGGAGAGTCAAACTAGAGATAATTACAATTAAATAGTATTTTCACACATTTATTCAATTATTTATTTAGTAAGCGATGTAAACTGTGATTTGTTTGATTCATTAACTGTAAGCGTGAGCTTAAATAAAACGACGATTAAGTATCATATTATTATGATTCTCAATATCAGTTCTAACGGTAACTGTATTTAACTTCGATTCGATATTAAAATACCCAATAAAATAATTGAAACGACGTCTTGTTAAAACTATTAGATATCAAACCGTTAGTTAATCATGGATTATACGCGAAACAGTGAGTATATATCATTAGTTTGATTTACTTGTCATACTCAACATAACTGAACATATATGCAATTTAAAATCAGTTCAATTATATTTCAAATAATCTGTAACGAACAAAAAAATCTTTATAAGAGGTGTTCCACCGATAAAGCTGTGTATTGTCGGGTGTGGTCTCTATTAACGCGCTCTCTTTATACCGTTTAAATGTATGAATTGCTAATTTGTTGCATAAGAGAATATATACTACGTATAATATATTATAAATCTGACTGTGATTGAGATGCTATTTGCTAACAAATGAATATTTAAAAATTTGGTGAAAAAATATGTGCTCTCTATTTTAAAAATTCATTACTATTAAACATGAATTTTTGATGATTACGATATGCAGTGATTGCCACGATTCCCTCCCATTCGCCACATTTAGCTATTATTACTATTCGTTGCCATGTTTTATTCGCAATACCATTTCCTATTATGTCTAACAGTTGCGTTTAGGCCTTATAAGAACGTATAGATACCAGATATAATACAATGAATATATTGATAATGTTAACTATAACTTATATGAGTGCTATGCCACTACTATGCCAAATATTGACACATCGGTATATGCGTTCACTTACAACATAATAGTTGGTCGAATATCCAGGATTGTTGGCCATAGCCTCAGCGATCTGAGCCCATCTCATTCTATCATCAATAGTTAATCGATAAGCAGTGGCAGCCTGTTTGTTGACATAACTAAATGTATGTCCACTCGCGGCTGACATCGCTTCCATCTTTTGCTGCTCTTTTTTCCATCTTTGACTTTAAAAAATGATTTTTAATTAATTATAATAATAAATGATTAGATAATAATATTAACACTTACTTCCACATATATAAACACAAAAAAGTAATAATGATAATAATCAGTGCAGCGACAGAACCTCCGAGCGCCACACCGAGCACTTCAGCGTCGATATCGCATTTCGAACCAATAAAATTTCCCTTACATTTGCATTCTCGTTGTCCCTTAACTATAAGACATTCACCCCTATTAGAGCAATACTGCGGAGAACATGCCGAACAAAAACGACCCGACTTTGACTTGTCATTCGAATATTTATCTTCATAACCAGATTCACATTCGCACTTAAAAGTTCCGAATTCGTTAATACATTTGGCAAATTTAGAGCAATCGTTTAAATCACTATTTGAACACTCATTCATATCTTCCACTCTAGGTATAGCGTTAAGACTTCCTTCCACCCATAACTGACTTTCTCCGATGTTGTTGTTTCGTATCGCTATGATTCGTGACAATTCTTGTTGAACGTATCTTTTGATTGATGACGTGACGGTTGCATTGTTATGTTCTAAGTTAATGGTAGCATTTACTATTGTCTTACCAGCCACTGAATAAAAACGATTAACTTTTGCTCCTAAAAATACTCGCGTCAACTTTGATAGTGAAAATACTGAATTAATTGCTTGAAGACTTTCATACTCTAAATATTGATAGTCCTCAGTGTCAGCATTAAGAAAGTTACGATTAAACATTAATTTTTTGTCGCCAATTCGATCGACTTTTAATGATAGTGCTAATGCTATGACAGGAATGCATGGCGTTCTCGGAACGTTTCGAGAATAGCCTGGTCTGCATTGACAAGAGCTTAAGCCGAGTTCAGTTAAGCATTTCTCGTTCAACGCGATTTCGCACGTCGTGTCATCGCCAACAATGCAAGTATCGATTCTGACAATCGGAACATTAGGTCGCGGACGAAATGGTGGTCTTCTCACTATAAGTGGTTTGGATGGCAAAATTTGCCCATTTTTATCATTTGAATCATTGTCTCCGTTGACAATAACGCCCGAACCAACTTGGAGTGTTGGAGCGTTACCCGAATTTTTTAATCTGCTTTGATGGACGGAATCTGATGGCTGTCTATTATTTTGATTAATTTTATTTGGACCGACTTGAGGCTTCACTTCGTCCATCTCGACGGGAACCACTATTGGTCTTCCAACTGCTGTAATACTGGGTTTAGTTGAACTTTCAAATGTAGTTTTGTGCGAACCAGATATAGTTATTATTTCTTCATAATTAGTTGTGAAAGACGGCGCAATCGGTTTGTTATAATTTATTGACTCTGGTCTTCCGTACACTATTTCCGGCTCAACTGATTCGAGAGTTGTTGTGTTTAATGTATTTGTTATGTTGATGTTTGTTTTTGTTTTTGTTACGTCATTAGCCGCAGATTTAACTGTTGTTAATGATGGGAAAACCGTTATATTTTCGACACTAACAGAATCAGAAGTGGCTTCAATTTTTGACATGTCGTTAATAGTGTTGTTTTTGCTTGTAATAGCGTCAACTGCTAATGTATTTGTAGGTCCAATATGATGCTTAACTGTCAGTTGATACACACTTGGCTCGTCAGGCATCGTTATTATAACGGGTTCATCCGAAGGAAATTGTACCGTTTTAAGGCTTGAAGGTTGATATACGGGAACCCATGCAGTTATGGGACCTGTAGGTAATGGACTTTCCGGTTGAATCGGTATTATAAATGATGAAATGTGTGATTGCAGTGATGGCAATGATATGTCTGTTTGATGTGATGTTTGAGTGGTTATGCTCGCAATGTTTGGTATGTTTGGTATGCTCGACGATAAATTAAATATTATATCAGTTTTTGGAAGTGAATTATGAGAATTTATCGAATAAGTGTGTTGAGTTGAATTATGTTCTACGGTTGGATTCACATTGTTTTTATCATTCATAATCATTAGAGTGTTAATAGGTTTTTCTTTGATTTTATCGTGTATTTTAGAAGTCTGAACTTTCTGCACATTTTTCACACTAATAAACTCTTTCTCATCTTTGATATTAGGTTTCATAAGTCCCAGCAAAAAACTAACATCAGATTCAGGAATAATAAGTGGCGTCGGCTTTGTTGGAGCTATATTTAAATGAACCGGAAGTCGAGCCAAATGAGTGGGTGGCAATGGTAACGCAACACCAGCTGGCATTGCAGGTGCTATTAATATACTCGGAGGCACTAAATTTGGAATATGATGAGCACCAGCGCCAATAAACGATACTTTAGGTGGACCGCGATTATTGATACGTGTGGCGTGAAGTAAATTTGCTAGTTGTTCATTAGTGGGTCTGTTATTGTTATTATAGTTGTTATTATTGTTATTGTTGTTATTGCCATGGTATTGATTGTTCATTAATGGCAATTTTTGATTGAGTGGCGGACGGTTTAGCTTCACATTTCCACCGATCAGTTGTATGAGTCCGCTAATTATATCATCAACAGATGGATTTGCATTCGTCTTTCTTTTTTCTCCCGTTTCTATTGTTTTATTTAACACATTACTAGCATTTATATGAGGAATCAAAGTAGACGTTAATAAGTTGATGTCTGATGTTGATAATAACGATTCTAATGATGTACCGTTTAATTGAATAGATAATGAAGTTGGAATTGATTCCAAAGCTAAATCTGTTGTATTGTCATCATCTATTTTTAGCGAAGAATCGTATTTTGTGTCATTATTTACAGTTAAGTTATAATAACTAATAGTTGTTGGTTCAATGTCTCCGATATTAATTACTTCACCATTACCTAAACAAAAAGTTAACATTTTATTTATAACTATTAATGAATATATTAATGCCATAAGAATTAAATTATATAATTGTTAAATAATATGCACAATAGTTATTATAAAATATATGACCCAAATTGTAATTAATATTATTGTTAAAGCAATAAACACCTACTCCTCCCTCATTTTCGATGTGATTTACTTGTTAACTATTTTTTCAAAATATATCCGGGTTGGGCTATAGATCGCCTATTTAATAAACCAACCTTAAACTATAACGTTTTGTTTATCTAACGCTTTGACTACTTATAAGATGTTACAATCGTCACATTCAAAACATCACAGAAGAATTTAATAAAATGAGAAAAAAAAAATGAATGTTAACAATAGATATAATCTATAATGCATTGCTTATAAACTGGTTGTGCTAAGATTATGGCGTAGCAAAATAAAACTTTTAGAAATTAATGATTTATAAAAAAATTTTAATAAAAATCAAATATCAGCCAAACACTCATTTAAATTTTTAATAATTCACAGAAAAAAACTAATTTTCTACTAATTTTTAAATAAAATCTAAAATTGTTGCGATAAAAAGCAGTTGATTAGTTCTAAAAAAACTAGGCATTGAAAAAATTGGTGATTTATTTATTTTTCTTTTGGTATGGCATTTTTTTAAGCTTACAGATTCGGTATTAATTAAAGTTAAATTAATATGTTTATAAACGTGAAAACAAACATACCTTTAGTAAAAAGAATGAACACTAGGAAAGAAGGCAACAATAAATAGGTGTTGAGTGTGATATAAGCTCTCATCATATTCCAACATTAGTAATGATATTGACATTCAATTATTAAATCAATTTGTAGCTTATTGTTTGCGATCATTGAATTCATTAAGAATTCTTTAACTTTAATAAACTGATAATTTCTGAAATACTATCAAAAAATTTCTGTTAAATATAATAATTAAATGCAAATTTGTCGAAAAGATTTAAAAATATGGCATTTCTGTTACCTTTAGGTGATTGACTGCATTTTTGGTACTTTAGCACTGCACTCACATTTTTTCACTTTTTATTCTCTCCTTAAGTTAAAAGTTATGACAAAGGTTTGGTATATCGGAAAAGATCACTGACTTTGAACGAGTGTAACACTTGTTAGACAACTTTTACCAAATTAAAAAGCAATGCCGTGGAAACTGTTTGGAAACTTGTTTTATTTTGTTTAGCGTTAGAATTGGTGGAGAAAAAAAAACTTGAACTTAAGCTTATATCATAAGTGCTAAAAAACATCTCATGCTTTAACTGAATGGACGCTTCCAACTCAATGCGGTCTTACGGTTAGATATGCATAACTTATCGCACATTCGTAGGCATTCTCTATGACGTCAACATTTATAAAGGAAATTAATGTTAGATTCGAGATACTATTTCGTGTAACCATAAAACGCTCAATTCCACAGTCTATGGTCTATGGAATACACTCGATAATTCGAGAGCTATTTTTTAGGAATGTTAATTCAAGAATGACATAAGTATCACCAAACTGTTAATGTTTGGACAATTTGTATCATTCGCGTACACAGTGTTAACATTTATATTTCAAAGTTAATAATAGAATAAAAGTAATGAATTCATTATTTTCAAATTAACTAATTGTACGCTTATTAAATCATGCATAATTTATTATATTTTCATTTTTTTTCTTTTAAAAGCTCTAATTTGTATATACGGTAATGAGAGATATTGGGGATAAAAGTTTGAGATAATTCATAGATTTATCTCTTTCGTTATATTATAAGAATTAGTTACGCTATAACACAAGCAATATTTTTATATACCCCGATGAACTCTAATGTAAACATTAATGTGTACTGCGATATACGGTAACTTCAGTGTTTGATGCATTGGGCACAGAAAACATTTATGGTTGTTTATGCAGGACCGACACGCAAATAGATATCTCACGTTTGCGCAATCATAACCTAAAAAACTTTTTACCTAAAATGCGAGTAATTGTTGAACTTAGCGACGAGAGCGACATCTGCTGTGTTTTTATAATAAAAAATTGAAAATAATATTGTGTTGAGTTAAATGATATTTAATTAATTCATTAAAATGAGTGTTACGTTCAAAAATAATTCTTGCGATCACTTGAGCGAAGATAATCTCGAGTCTGGCGCCGATTATTATGATTCTGTACGTTTAATCAAAGATAATGATATATTTGCCACAAAATATAGAATAACTGGTAAAAGATTTGCGTTGCGAAGAACTAATTTGGACACAATCGACAAAATCGAGTTTATTGCGAATGAGATTCGTTTGACGCGACTCTTGAAACACGAAAATCTATTGCCTTTTTTGTGTAGTTTTGTCAATGATAACGAATTGTGGACAATAACGCCATTCGCCGAATATGGTTCGGCGTCTGATCTGTCGAAACCGACAGGTTTGCCAGAATTGATGATTTGTTTTATAATTCGTGACGTGTTGTCTGCGCTCCAATATCTTCACCGAAGAGGTATTATTCATCGTTCGGTTCGTGGCTCTCATATTGTAGTGACGCAAACGGGAAGGTCTCTGTTAACTGGACTGAAGTACTCGACAAATGTTATGATTGACGGCAAATGGCAAACAGCTATACATCAATACCCGCGTAATGCCGAACCAAACCTGAATTGGTTTGCGCCCGAAGTGCTCGAACAGAATCTTTTAGGGTATAATTCAAAATCGGATATTTATAGTTTAGGCATTACTTGCTGTGAATTAGCGAACGGTTGCGTGCCTTTTGAAGATTTAGATCCAACTGAAATGCTTATCGATAAACTAACGGCAAACTTTCCGCGACCATTAGACTCCACCTGCGAAGAAATCACTAAAATTTCTATTGAAGGTATTTCACATTAGGTTTTTCGTTAAAACATTATTTTTTTATTGTTACAAATAAAAATATCTTTTACAAAACGAAAATTTAACTTTATTTTAGATTTTATATAACTTACTTATTTTCAAAAATAAGTCTTAATTCTTATATGTATTCGATAATTATAAAAATTTGACAATAATTTGACTTAAAATCTTAATATTTAATATATATGTATACTTATAGTATTTAGTTTACAATTTTAAATTTCGTTTTAGTTTTAATTATATTTTGTTAATAATAGTTTGTATATCAAAATTTAGATAAGTTGTCATATTTATCTAAACAAAAACCAATCAATTAATTTAAAACCTTAGTTGTGATTAAACTTAACACAATTTGGATGCAAATAGTTTTTTGTTTGTAGTTTTACATTTTATCATATCATAATATGCTAATAATGTTTTTTTTTTCTTAAAATTAGTTCAAAATATGTCTGAAGAGGTAAAACAAAAATACGAAACTTATAGAAATCGTACTTTTAGTTCTTGGTTTCACAAATTTACGGTTGACCTCTGTTTGAACTTTGATCCGTGTGAAAGGTATTTATTATATTTAGTTAATTAATCACAAAATAAAAATAATCATTAAACAATGTAATAATAAAAATGTAACTATTTATAACTAATCATAATGTTATTATTTTAATGTATAAAAAAACTTCAAACAACAGACCATCCGCTTCTCAACTATTGGATCACAATTTTATAAAGCAAACAAAAAAAGTGTCGTCATGTACTAATTTGTTATCATTGATTTCAAATATAAAACCATTAAAAGAAGAGAACATTAAAAATAACGGAACTATTTATCACGACAACCACATTTCAAAATGCGATTCATCTGATGATACAACTAATTGGAATTTTCCTTAACATAATTTAAGTAAAGAATAGAAAAGCACATTCGTTATCACAAATCGCTATGAATTTTAGTCAAATAGTAATTTAATGTGTGATTCATATATGGAAATAATACACATAATCGCAACTCCAATACTAATACCTATCAATTGAACTGTTAGTTTATACGCTCTCGTTGTTCCCGGTTGTGATGGACAACAGTCGAGTTGAGGTATCATATCAACCAATGCAATATAAAGAAACATACCAGCGATGGTAGCGCTAAGCCATGAGTCGTTTACTTTACCGACAGCCACACCGATAGACATTCCAACAAAACACAGCAAACCAGACAATGCATTATAAATAATCGCTCGTTTAACAGATAATCCAGCGCGCAATAAAACTGCGAAATCTCCGACTTCGTGTGGTAACTCATGGCATAATACTGCTATTGTTGTACTAATTCCTATCAATTCATAATTATTATGTTAATTAAATTATAAAAAGATATGCCGTCTAATTTTTATTTTGGCACTTTTTAACTGCAGACACTAACAGCTTTTTTAATCATTGTTCGGTTGAATACAAATAAATATTATAACATTGAACGTAACAATAATTAAACTCTAGCCGTCGTTCGTGGATTCAGTTAAAAAGTGCCAAAATAAAAATTAGACGGCATGTATCTGTAATTATTGTTTGCTTATTTGACAATGTATACTAAATGACAACAATAAACACTTGATTTGTACGATAAGCTCACCTCCACTGAAGCCACCGGCAAAAGCCACTCCAATCGCAATGCCATCACAAAAATTGTGTAAACCATCGCCAGTGATGATCATATAAATGACTGATTTGGCGCCGCGTTGTGTTTGTGTTTGGTGATGATGATGATGATCAGTTAATTGCACAACAAAGCCACGATCAGGATCTGGATGAGGATAAACAATAGTCTCTCTGTGGCACTGCTCTGTAGTCAACTGCATGTCATGTGACGAACTTTGATTAATGTTACCACTCAAACAGTCATCATTCGATGACTCATTAGCTATCTTTGATTCCTCAAATTTTGTTTCATTATTCATTTTTTCCAGTTCTGTATGCGATGTTTGGTCTGAATTGATATTATGGTTTGAATGCTTTTCACCTGACGATCGGTTACAACTTGCGATCTAATTATAAATGTTTATAAATATAACCAATTAATTTTTTAAACATATTTTTTGGGGAATATTATTTCTATAATCAAACAGCTGTTCTATTTTAATTCTTGGATATCAATTAATTAAATTAGTCATACTTAATCAGATACAATAGGTTTTGGATACAGTTTCTAAGATTTTAAGTCGAACGGTATATTAATTTTTTTTATAATATTTAATTTTAACTATTTATTACTGTGTATAGATTTGCCATTAAACAAACTGTCCTAAAAATTTTAATTTTAAAAATACATTTGAGACAATTTGCCATATAATCAAATTCATTGATTTATAGCAATCAATTAAATATGAAAATATAATTAAAACCTTAGTCTTTTTGTGCGATTTATTGCACAAATCCGTAACAATAGTGACAATGCGTTCAAAGGTTAGAAATCCGATGATTCCTAATAATGTCATTAATCCAAACCAAACCAAGTTATGGTGATTGTGATCCGTTTCCTCAGTTTTGTGGTCATCTTTGTCGAAACTAGAGAATGCCTAACAACAAGAAAATGAGTAACAATTGTGAAAACGTAGTAATGAATGAATGATATAGTATGTATAGTATGGTTGTATTACATGCGGCAAAAGGTGAAGAAGAGCATCACTAGTGAGTGTGCCGATGGCGAGACCGACCAACAGTTGCAATAAATCGCTGTGTCGGTCGCGTTGTATGAGTGGTATAAATGCGATGCTCACGAGTCCAACAACGCTGATCACAACCACAGCTCCACACGCGTAAAGCCACGTCTCTGCCGGTGATATGGTGCCACTCATTGTTACTTTAGTGAGAACATGTGATTACCATATTAGTACAACCATAACCACACCATTACTTCTATTTATATATCGAACCAAAACAAATGTCAATAATTCACAAATACCGTTACCATATATACTTTACCATATATTTTACGTTGTATTTTATAGCTAAAAACAGGCTTACAGTGTATACGTTAAATATACGTTACGTTAGAGGGGATTCTGTTCTTTACAATTTGGTGATTACAGAGTTATGCGGTAACTTTTACACCATAGTTACACAGACAACAAACCTCTTGATTCTCAAATCTCAACGGATTTAAGCGACATTTTTTTCCTAATTTTTGACAAAAATTATAGGGGTCTCAATAACTCATCGGATTTAAACGACAATTTTTGCAAATCTCGATTTTTCGTTAGGGGTGTAAGATTTTCCCGATTTTCTTGGGGGTCAACCCTGGGCAAGCACCCCCCTCTGTGTAACTATGCTTTTACACCGAAACTATAAACCGAAAATTTAGCCAAAAAAAAATTATTCAGGGTAAGCGTGCGATGCACAGTGAAAACTTTGATGTACAATTTTTTTCAATTTTATTGCGTAAATAATATCCCATATCTGAGTGAAATTTTTAAATTTTTAACCTAGAAATTCTATTGGACTCCAATTTTTGTGAACTTTGATTTTTTAAAACTGTCGATTATAGCATCACTATTGACTCGCTTAAAGCGTATCTCTCACTTAAATATATGAAATGTTGTATACTAGAGATAGTAATCATCAGAAATATATACTCCAACTCCAATCCAACTCCACTAAAATATTTATAATTTACTCCAACTCCACTCCACTAAAAAATTTAAAAGTGACTCCAGCTCCACTCATTTTTTAACATTAACTATTAAGTCGTTATACTCGTTAATATTTAAAATTAATGTTAAAGAAAACAATTTCAGAAATTAATAAATTTTGTGGAAAATTAAAAATTAATTTTCCATTCCATTCCAAGTGATTGTTTATAACCAGCTGCACTCCAACTCCATTCATATTTCAAAAATTCACTCCAACTCCACTCTATTTTCAAAATTTTACTCAATTCTATTGTCTAGTATTTAAATAATTTCATTTATGAGAATTCATTTTAAAATTAGTTACAGGGTTTTCCCACTCTAGATTTCTAGGTAAATTTAAAGCTTCTAACGGTTTGAATTTTTTCGAACCGCACCAAACCGTCAAGCTGTTACCGACAGGGAAAATCGGTACTTAAACCACAACCGTTAGAGAAAACCGCTAAATATTTAGAAGTAATTAAAATAATGTTTTTACAAATATTAATTAAACCGCTTAAACCATTTATAATAAAACATCATAAATATATTGAATTTATGAAAAACTGTATTTCTTAAAAAAAGTGTTAACGCTTAAGCTTTTTAATATATTTTGTGTTAAACAGACTATAAAAAAATTCATTTAACGGTTTAGCGGTTAAGTCGTAGTTTTTCTTGATAAATTTTAAACCGCCAAAAACTGCCAAAATTTTTTAAAAATAACCCTATCAAACTGCCAAAAAATTATGCAGTTTTAATCGCGATTTATCCCCACAGACAGAAGTTTGGTAATGCAATTTCTTAACTTAAACAAATAGTAATTGGTTTTTAAATTATAGAAATAAATAATAATATTTTCCGATTAATAGCAAATTTCTTGATATAAATTTATAAAATAATTTTAGAAAACAAGATAGTTTTGTAATTTTCGGTTGAAAACTTTAATTTCAGAATTTTCGAATGTTAACTAAAAATTAGTTTTTCCGGTTAAAAATTCTATGATTTAAATTTATTGTTTTGCTTAAAAGATGTTTATATTTAAAATATTTTATGTTAAAACCGAAAAATCCGACCTTTACTTATCAGAATATTCTTAAACGCTTAAGGTTTTGAAAAAATTCATACAAACGAATTAACAACAAAATAACTTAATTAGTAGTATATAGATTCTGTCAAAAATACATTAAAGATAAGAATTCATTAAACAATAAAATTGACGACTATCAGTACACTTACTGCTACAGAATGAAAAAACGATACCTTAAATAAAATCAATTTAACCCATTCTGGGTTCAGTTGAAACGGTTACCAATTAGAACTTACCTGATTTAATCAATAATTTTCGCGATAAATATAAAGTTCCAAAATCGCATTTTTAGAATGTAAGCATGTATTTTTAATTATATGTTTTTTTACAATAATTCAAAAGTGTAATCCATTATTCTTACCATATTTGAGCGCTAGATTAATAATTTCTACTCTACATGCATATGTATTCGAGTATATTTTGCTGATTGTAGTATATGTGTAGGTTTTTATTTAGTTATTCGATTACAAACTTCAGTGTGAATTTTTTTTCGCATTAAACCTGTTCACACAAAACCAGAAAACATTCAGATGGTGTTTTGTTTGCTAAAGATTAATAATTTAATGCACGCGAATGTTGACTGACTGAATCTAAGATCGCTCTGTTTATTTATTCGTTATAAATTTAATAAATTATTTAATTATTGTGAACTTAATTTTTATTTGATTATGAGTCTACAAAGCTAGTCGATAAGCTAAAGCCTACAAATAAACTGACATACAAATTAAACACAACTTGAAAAAACAACTCAATTTTATGTACGTCATAATTAAAGCAAGCATTATATTTTTGACGCCAAAATATTTTCTATAATATTGAATAAAACTAATTAGAATGTTTAGTTTGAATTGTGTTAAGTTTGTATTAATACGTTAAAGACTGAGAAAATCAGTAATGAAAAATATGTACTAAGTTAGAGTAACTTAAATACGGAGTTATGCTTCTTGAACTCCTCTGTGAGATTTGCCACCTCTACCGCTTCCACCACTCGTTTCTTTAGACGCTTGTGTGTACACTCGCAATAAATAACTAAAAATTTATCAAATTTGGAAAATAAATCTTTGCGATTTATTAAAATTTATTGAACTCAAATAAACAAATTTTAATGTTATTTTTTTCTTTCAAATATTTACAACATTTTATAAATGTATTTCTAAATTTATGTCAAAAGTAAAATTTTTTTAAGTTACTGCATGCAAAATTCCGAACTTTAATTACCAGAAAAATTACTGAATAAAGGATTTTACATAATATATATTAAATATTTAAAAATAATGCTTAATAACAAGATTACTATTTTTTTTTTAAATTAGTTCCCAGACTAAAGGTATTTGAAAAGTTGTTGCATTCAAAAATCCTTTATTTTCTCTTAAAATACTATTTTTGATTATCAAAGCTGGAGTTGAGAGCAAAAGATCCAAATTTTGGAACTTTTGAAAAAAATGCTGTGTCCCTTAAGATTCCAAACATCGTTTTTCTGATAAGTCTTATACTTTGATCATTCCTTACATTGTAAAATTACTTTTCAACTAATAAAAATAGGGGAATTGAATTACTTTTGAACTAAGTTATTGAGTTTAACTGATATGCTCTTTAATTACTCTTAAATTGAGATTCTCTGACAATATACGATTTTTATTTTAAGTCACAAGTTTACTGAATATTTCAACAAAAATGTCTGGAATGAAAAGATTGACCAAGAAAACTATAAATAATATGTTTTACTATATTAAACTTATTTAATATAAAAAATTATGAATAAATCAAAGATATTTTAAAGCTATTATCGCAAATTGCAAATTCTAAAACAATTTAATCCTAAAATTTTATATTATTTTTATTCAATATTTGAATGGAAACATTTAATCCATATTTTTTGCTTAATAGATATTAAAACAATTAAATGAGGATTTTTTAAAAATAATTTTAGATTTTAAATGGTTAGTTACGCCGAAAACAATAATTTGATGCTCGTCTTCAAAAAATATTAAGGTTACGCCTGTGTCATAGTAAAAAAAATAAACTTTGATTGAATTTAATTTTATGCATTGCTAATATTTTGAAAAGTCAAACTTAGAAAACAACATATAGGAAACATATTAAATAATGTAATAAATAATGTCTTAATTTTATAATAAGTTTCATTTTAATAAAATTTAATCGATTTACATTCTCTTTAAATAGTATTTCTAATAATATAATATATTTAATTTACAATATTATTGTTAAGCAAATAGTTAATAGTTTTTTTTCAGAAATTAATTTTCATTTAAATTATAAGTTTACTAAAAATGAAATTGTAAAGAATATTTTTTTAATAGTTTAATTTAAAATGGCGTAAAATATGTTTGCCTTAATGTTTTTGATGAATGTTTTTCTTATGCGGTAAATGAGTGCTATGTCTTCAATCTAATAGTGTAATGATTTGTAATCATGATTGATATTGATAAAAGTTCGGCACATTTTCAAGAAACCTGTAGAAACGAGCTTCTGACTCTTTCGGGTCTACAAAAGCCCGGGTCTACAGGGTAACTTGTAAATGGCTTTTTAATGCCAATAACCAATATATCCGTTAATTTTGAACTAAATTGATAAGCAAAGTGATTCGCAAACTTAAAATAATACATATAATAATATAGAATAAAAACTGGCACACAATGAAAGCTCTCACAAACACAGCCGAACACAAAGATAAGTTGTGTAAAAGTATTAAAATATGATATTAAATTGATTAGAACAACACAGCGCACATTTTAAGGATAAAGGAATATAATAATTATCTTCCTGTATCACAACATTTTGCTACACCTATTTCGTCAAGCAGTACGTGTGACTGTGGATCCAATAAAAATTATTTCATGTTAATTATATTTGTAAGCCAACCAAAAGTGAAGTTTGTCCCCAACCACACAATTTGCACGCATCGCTATGGAGATAAACTTGGATCGTAATGATATACATAAGAAATGTACGAAATGTATGAATAGTTTGGTCACAAATCATAATATTCAATGTTTGAAATGATTGGAGCAAAAGTTATAAAAGACAACTAAAAACAAGTCTTTTTTTTCAGCATAAGTAGTTTGATTGCTTCAATTCCAATTCAAACAATTTTTCCTTATAGACCACTATAATAATATTTCTGAGGATTGGCTCCTCGAAGGATAATTGCCGAATGAAAATTACAGAGTAGTGTGTGAGTGCAGATGTAAAAAAGCCTAAAGCTCTATAAAGCAAAGCAAAAGCTTTCATTTATCACGAATCGGAAAAACCTGAAGTAAACTCTTATTATCCTATGAAATAAGGGATAGTATATGTTACATCAAAACCCATCATTTGGCTCTGCGATCGTGAAAATAACAGCCCAGTGAATGTGAATGTGAATATGAATGTCAAACCATTTCCTTATCGAATTGGATGAGAATGAGACTGAGTATGAGAACGCGAATGCGAATGCGAATGAGAGAATCACACAATCGCTACTGAAAAGAATGCAAAAAATATGAAATGATATGAAATGCTATTGAAATTTTCCAAATTCATATCTTAATATTATACTCAAATGCATTCATGCATTTTTTTATTAACAAATAGTACTGAGAATACTATATATTCGAATGATATGTCAAACTTTCATAGTTTACAGACTATTTAGAGCATTCATTCATTTATTTATTGAATTGAGAGAATACTTTGGCCATAATGTGTTTTGACAGCAATCATTCAAACGAATGGTTGATGCGTTGAAAGCTCTGAAAGCTATATTCGTGAGAATGTAAAAACAAACAAATTGTCATATCATTCGCTAACACAGAGAACATCACTCGTGATTAACTATCACAACATCAATAAATAGCACTTACCCTACACATCGCGTACCGTTTATTGATTAATAAATCATAGAAATCTTTTTTAAATAATTCATCAAACCATTGAATGCAAAAGTTTTGGTTGCAATCGCATTGATTCCGCCATTACTTTGCAAATAATATCCACCATCATATAAGCATATAAGCTATTGTAGCGATAGCTTCACTGGCTTAGAGCGTACCATCTAAGCGATAGACTAAAAGGATATATCATACACTGTGTGTGCGTTGAGTGCGCAAGACATGCTGTTGAAGCCCACTAAATGTTTATGGCCATCATTGGCCTTCTAAATTGCACATTCGTCCTCAAATAATTACACATCAAAACTATTTCAATGTCAATGCGATTCAGATTCCGACTTATCGTATAACTTCGAAATTTTCACAACTAATCATTTTTTGTTTAACAAGTGAATGAATTTTTAGCACAGTTACTGTAGTTTTGCGAAATGAAATTTTACAGATCTATAAAACTAGTGAGAGTTGAGTGCGAACACACGTGAAGACATACACATTAAGTATAACATTAAAGTAAATATAGAGTATTATTGTTGTTATAAAACTAATTAAAATCTTTAGTGATAGCAATGTCAAAGATCGTGCACCATATGGGCGTACATCGATTCTTCCGACAACTTTTCCCTCTTTACCCGCTTTTCGCTTTTCTGTTTAGTTTATGATCAATATATTGATCATTTATTGCGTGCAATACTGCGAACTACAATACATTGAATACAATGCGTTGTAGAGTCAGTACAGTAAAGTGCAGTACAGTAGTGTACATACGAGCATAACGTACGAACGGCCCGAATAGGGAAAAAGAAAGAGAGGCGCGGCTTTGCATCGGAAAATCGAAATGACATGAACAGAAACACTACTTTTACCCCTCATATCAGAATAAGACTCTAGTTTTGCTCTTAGTCTCATTTTTTAGAACTCAGTGAAGAGTTTAAGCCTATAGAAAAAATTTCAAGTTTCATTTATCTCGTTCTACAAAAATTCAATTACAAGCTATGGCTCACTACAGTACAGAAGCCAAACGAAGATAAAAACTTTTCCCTTCGTCTTTGATTTACTTAAAGTAAAGTCAGAACTGATGTTTAGGGGAAGTTTAACAAAAATCCAATGGATAGCAATCAGCAGCAAAACAAAGAGAGTCTCACTTTGTAACTAAAAACATAACATGAGTAACATGAGTAAAGTTGTTGAGTTGAAGATAAAGTGTAAGTGTAAAGAGGACCACAATTTCAATAGTAAAGTCAGTATATAGTCAGTCTAGTTTGCATAGTGAGTATAGTCGTATAGTCTATAACTGCGAATCCATTACAATACACTACAACAATACTATACACTAGAATGTATGCCATATTAGCATATATGGTGATATACGACTCAATCAAACTTTTTTCACTAACTTTTAATTTAAGTGATTTTTTTCGTATCGCTTGTCAAATAGATGTTATATGAAATCACTCGTTATAATATGGTAATGATTAGCGTTAGTAATCACAACACACTAAAACACAATTGATGAGATGAATGTTTAACTTAGTTTTTAGAAGAATACAGAATTGACACTATAGAGTATACAGTGTTTGCAATACGTGTGCAGTAAGTGTGTACAGTCACTACAGTCACTACAGTCACTACAGTCTGTATATCTCTATATAGACATCGCATACTATATAGCATTAGTGTAACATTTGCTTTATTGCGTTAACTTATTATTGCCACATATCCATATACTTATATACTTATGTATTAAGTTGGCAAATGTTCACATATTGTATACAACATTAGAAATCATAAAATAAGTTATACGTCTGCGGCAGCACACCATTGCATACATCGCATACATATAACGCATATATCGCCGCATCGCCATTCACAGAGTATTCCTGCGAGTATTGTAAATATCCGAAGCAACACATAACACATGATGTTTGGTAAAGATCCAAAACACTTCTTAGATCTGACAAATGTTTCACCAAATATCTTAACAAGCTTTGTGTAAAGGAGGGGTATAAAGCAGTATTGAAATCGTAATTAGGCCAATGGCCGATGGCCTTTCATAATTGCACGTGCAAAGCAGTAATGCTATAATGCTAAACGTCACTAAAATATATTAGCAAAGTATAAAACTTGCAACATTAATATTCTAGTTCTCCCCTCAGCTAAGAGTAAGCAAACACAACAGCATTACAGTAACATTTCACTCCTGAAGTCATTACGAACCCGCACAACAACGGCTTTTACCCAATTTTAAAACCCATTCAAAAACCATTACGAAACGAAACGCAATAAACATTTCACTCAATTAGCATAAGCAAAATTAACTAAAATATGTCTTTCTATCATCAACTCTTTAACTGTTAACTGTCTTATTTATTCTACAATTTGTATATTAATTTTTTAATTGTAATATTAGTATGATTCGTTAAAATCTAATAATTAGTAAAAATGGCATATATTTAATCAATCAGTTGTAGAATCAGTTAAATAAAATTAAATAAAAATTTTTTAGATCAAACTAAATAACAATAGTTTAGGCAAAATTTTTGAAAAAAAATTTCAACCGTTGTGCTCTCAGCAAAGCATTTTGAATAAAGTAAAACTTGTGTTAACTTATTTAGCGTAGTTCGAGCCCCACAAAATCTCCTCTTCATTTCTCCTCGTTTCTGGCTTTAGACCAGACTCGGCGTGCAGTAAAGATCATTAATCATGTTTCTATCCATCGCACTTTGTATGACTGCCCAATGTTTTTCACTCTTATACGAAATAATCATTAATCTTGACAGATTTTGATGAGTCTCACGTTACACTTGTAGTATATGTTTGTTTTAAAATATTTAGATAATATTACAAACAAAATCATAATTATTTCAAATTTTATTTATTTGTTTACTTTATTATTCAATTATTAACAAGTTTTGCCGTTTTATGCTGTTAATACTCAAGTGTTAAATAGAAGGTAAATCTGGTGTAACACTTTTAAAATTATCATATCAAAAGCCATATAATTTGATTAACTTTTATTTTTATCAACTAAAATATTTTAAAATTCTAATGTGAAAAATTTTATTATAATACTTTTTAATGTAAGATATTTCTAAAGTAGGAGTAGAAATTTTCTATAAAAAGATATGAGTATACAAATGTTTGCCACGCATTTTACGGTGTAAAAGACTCGTCCATTTCGTGTACTGAATAAAATGTTTTAACACGCGATACTGTGGTATTTATCTTTTTTGCAAAAAGTTTGAAAAATCAACAAAAATATCAATAATTTAAAAATTCATTTAATTATGTTCTAATTTTTCCATTAAACTAAATTTACAATAATTGAAATTTAAACAAAATTTTGATTATTATTTTTTATCGGAACACAGTGGACAAAAAATTTTTGAAAATGAAATTTAAATCTGAAACACTTATTAGAAGTGCAGCTAAAGTGAAAATGAGGATTAAAGTTTAAAAAGTTTAAAGTGAGGATTTTTAGCCTATTAACTGAAGAAATTAAAATACTACAAACAAAAAGTTTTAAAATAAATCTAAAAAACTGACAATATTTTTAATGAATGTTTTGATTTCCGTTAACCACTTTTTCTGCCAACAATTATAATTGGCTTAAAGTTAATTTTTTCTCTCCACTTCTGCATTAAATTTTATGACTAATTGCAGTATTGAAATGCTAATTTTTTGTATTGAATTTTGAAAATAAATAATAATTAAAAAAATTTATTCAAAAATTAGTGTATTTCAAATTAAGAAATTTTATTGAGGGAAAAATTCACTTTGGCATAAACACCTATAGTTTTAGTTTAATAGGCTGTAAATTATTTTATTCAAACATATTTCCTTGAATAAAATTACATAAAATTAAGCTTAAAATTCAAATGAAATACGCATGCAATTGTTTAATTTGAACAATATAATTAAACCTTGAAAATATATAAAAACATTACTGTTAGCTGATTTTATGTTACACGCAATTATAATATTTTTGTTATAAATAAAAAATTTTGATCCATTCTTAAGGATACGAATAAATTAATTTAAAGACAAATTTTTATGTGAGTACAGTTTTGATAAATTCTCACATCATCTTCCGATAAGAGCAAAGTTACCATGAAATAATCCTTGATTTCGATTCATTGTTGAATTTTTCAAAAATGCTATCTATTAAACCTTTTTGTGTAAATATTTAAACCTTTTTGTGTAAATATTTAAACCTTTTTGTGTAAATATTTAAACCTTTTAGATTTTTGTTAGTAAACCTTAAAAATTAATATATTGTTTTTTCAAAAATGGCTTTGGATATTCATATTCATTTTTATTAAATAATGGTCTCACCAATTTCTGATGATCGGGTGATAGCTTACTGTCACGAAATTTTAGTGAACCCAATCTAATAGAATTTAAACAATTATTTTCTAAGACAAAAAAACTTTTTCAACTATTTTGAGCCAAGCCTACAATACGACACCTCCTCTTACAAAATTCAAAGAGAATAATTTGTGATCAATTAGTAAAAGTGTAGTCAAAACTAATTGGATTTGTTTAAATTTTTATATTTGAATGTTTTAGAACTTTTCAAATATTAAATGGAAGAAAATTGTTTCTCAAATTT
Organism: Steganacarus magnus; assembly: GCA_034698365.1. Taxonomy (NCBI): domain Eukaryota; kingdom Metazoa; phylum Arthropoda; class Arachnida; order Sarcoptiformes; family Steganacaridae; genus Steganacarus; species Steganacarus magnus. Next base: position 21,930 of record JAQIVF010000274.1, read on the forward strand.
TCTTTAATATTCACATTCATTTCGAGTATGATTCATATTCAAATTCATTGATTTTTGTAATTAACAAACTTTCATTTAAAAAATGTTAACATCAAAATACTTTGAAATCAAAATTTATAATACGCGAAATTTAAATTGAGAAATTTTATTGAAATACTAATTTTTCGTATTGTAATATTCCTTATGGCGCTTTTCTTTTGCATTTTACTATTTATTTGCCGTACTTTGTATCATATTTTTTATTTATGTTATAATAAGAATTAATTTGGAAAATGTAATAAATTAAAAGAAACAGTAAAATTAACTCTTAAAGTTTTCACGAAAATTCTTTGGGCGCCTCCTTTAAATAGAGGTCTTGATATTTGCACTCCCACTTCGGCCTTCGATTAAAATACAATAACCCCGAGATTATCCTCAGAGGTAAATTATCTTTACCGCCTCTCCTGCCTAAATTTAAGTAAAATTATCATACAAATTTCAAGTTGAAAAGTATAAATATATTCTTTAGACAATTAAATAAAATACGTATATTTTATGCTGCATCTGCATGTATATAGATAATATTAGAGTATACACTTTAAATTACAAAATAATTGATAAGCCTGTTTAATAATAAGCAAATTATACTTTTGGATTTTTCATAATAGAAGTGATAATTATTTCTTATTCAAAATAACAGAAGTGTTAGCTACTCATAGGGTGTTCTTGCCCATATATTCCCCAGAAATTTCGAAAAATAAATTGTCATTTAATTCTATATTTTTTTGCACACAAAAATATGAGAATATACTATTATACGGTATATGACTGACCCTTCCTAGAACTAATGATTATTTTTAATAGAGATCGGATTATTAGGGTAAACCCTAATTTTCCTAATTTACATATTTATCCCTAAATGGTACTGAATATAATACAAAAAATAATATTTTAGAATTTACTGCTCGAAAAATTTGAATATATAGATTATTTGAAAGTAAACATGCATTTATTATGCAAATATTTTATATTCATGACTAAAAATACTTTTAAACTCAATTTATATCCAAAAATTGTCGTTCAAATCAAGTTTTGAGAGTACGTTTTTCAGGCTTAACATGAGAAAAATTCAAATGAAAAAAGTAAAATAAAAAATTTAATTGGTCCCAAGTCCAAAAAGTTGTATCTTAAATTTTCCAAGAGCTTTGTACAATTTAATTCTACCTCAACCTGATTTATTTATGCATAGCTTTTGACCCTAATTATGAGCCTAATTTTAACTTTTTAACCCTATTTGGACACTAATAATCCAATCTCTGGTAAATATTCCTATATAAGATTTTTCTAATAAAGTAATTTTTTCTCATTCTATTGGAGTTTTCAAAAGTAAGTTTTAATTTTTAAAAATGAATATTAATATTAAAAAACTATATCTACATAAAACTGCTGTATTATAGGTTACAGATATCTGTCAAAATTATTCTGAAACAATAGGACAAATATCGAGTGTTTATTAATTATCATTCAAAAGTTCTTAAAATTAGAATTTCAAGGAGATTAAAATGTAAAGTTAAAATCTATATTAAAAATTTACATGATTTAATATATAGGTACAATTAAATAAGCGTGTAGTTGAAGACTGTTCGATGTGTTGTAGTTTATTTTTGGTTATGCAGTAAGTTCTAATTTTCAAGTTTAATGCATTATAATATTTAGTTCAAGAGGTCTGCAGACTCACAGTCTGCAGACTGACAGTCAAATCCATTTTTTAAAAACAAGCATTTGCATTGAAAATAAGAATTAAATAAAAGTGTTAAACGTAATCTGTAATCCATAACTCGATCGAAAGAATTCATGCTTAAACATACATTTAAATATTTACATTTAAATTCAATTTAAAAGCGAACCATATTAAACACATTTAATGCCTCCGGAAATTTGAATACATTATCCTATTTATAAATACAAGATTTTTGTGTATTAGTTATTGTTAAATGAGTCAATGATTCACAAACTTTTATTTCAAAGGAACGCGAAACGATAGACAAATATGTTAATAAATTGTCTTTCATTAAAGCAAAACTTAAAAAATTATCAAATTTTTAAACAAAATAACAAAAAATGACTTTTAAGTGACGGCTTAAAAGCAATAAGAAATATTTTGAGACAAATCTTCGACAATAAATTTTTGCGAGAGTTTGGGAATAAGTGTAGAAAAGAATAAGTTATAGCAATGAATTTATTGAGTTATAGCAGATGCAAAAGAATACATGATTGCCATTACTGTGATGGTCATCTCTAAGCTGTCACTTAAATGTCTCAATGGTACTCTCTTTTGGTGAATGTCGCCTCTATTCGCTGTCTATGATTGATTGCCTGAGCGGTTCGTCAAAAGCACTGGTCGAAGCAATACACCAACACATACACACATACGCATACACATCACAAGGACAATGCACGCTACGAACAAGTTAGAGCAAACACACCCAAGAGAGTATCATAGCGAGTATCGTGTAGAGTATCTCTCACTGTATCGTTTCACTATGGAATGCTTGCTTCGCTTTTGTCACTGTTAACGATATCTGTAAATACAAAATTGGATACAGCGACGAACCCTAATTTTATTGAACCCCTTTTCTCACTAATTCTAAATCATAAACAAAAATTATTAATTACATTAATCACCCATTATTTACACATTTTATTATTTTGCAAGTTTTTTTGCAAAACTAAATTAAATTAAATGTTGCAAAACAAATAAGTTTAATAAAAAAAATTCGCAAAATAAAACAATATATACAGCAGATCACATCAATAAGCGATGCGATGTCTACAACACCTGTACAAAATGAACCAAAAGAAAAATTGATTCTCGGAATAAATTTCCCATTTAGTCTTTCGCTGTTTCTAAATCTAACTCAAAAACTGACAACATATGACATCTGCATATAAAACACGCTTTATTCTCTCTCTCTCTCTCTCTCTCTCTCTCTCTCTCTCTCTCTCTCTCTCTCTCTCTCTCTCTCCAAACATTTTTTTTGTTAAAATCTAATTTGTAAAACGAAATTCAAAACAACACAATAATAAAAGTTTTATGTTTTTTACATCTCACACCAAAGAAACTTTGTTATACCTAATAAACTTTAAAATTACCGTAATTTGAATGTGCGTCGAATTATAATATGCGTCGTATAAAGTGTCTCTTCATTTAACTAATTAATGATAGTTTGTTGCACATATATTCAAAACAATATTATCAGATAATCACTTGTATTTATTTTAAAAAGTAACGAAACTAAATATTTTGAGAATATATCACTTTTTAGAGAGTTGTTAAGTTGAAAAAGTTTAGTTAATCGGTGATGATTTAAATTATGATTATTTTTTATTAACAGTACACTACAACATATACATATTGAGCGCTCGATAATTGTAAAATAGAAGCATTGATCAATGCGTTAAAGGACTGCACTCTCAAATAGAATTCGAAGAATCGTTGTTTTTGCGAATGTTTCTCACCACAACCTTAGTTTGGTGTACGCTTTACTGCTATATGTTATTTGACGTTTTATTCTTGACTGCTATAATATGAAACTTTCTGCGATCTGAGGCACTGCCAAATGATGCTGAAAGTATGAGGCGAATGATAATGGGAGATGAGCTGTGTGTTAACGCCAGCGCAGCTCTGATTCGATAAGAAAACGCTTGTAAGCAGAGATCAAGGCGTGCTGTGTGTGTGTGTGTGTGTGTGTGTGCTCTATGTGTGTGTTGAATGTAAGACGCGATCACAAGCGCCGATCGAAGCAATAAACCAACACATAAAACATACATACACATACACATCACAAGGACAATACACGCTACGAACAAATTAGAGCAAACACACCCAAGAGAGTATGATTGCGAGTATCGTGTAGAGTATCTCTCACTGTATCGTTTCACTATGGAATGCTTTCTTCGCTTTTGTCACTGTTAACGATATCTGTAAATACAGCGACGAACCTCTTATTGAACCCCTTTTCTCACTAATTCTAAATCATAAACAAAAATTATTTATTACATTAATCAACCATTATTTACACATTTTTTTTATTTTGCAAGTTTTTTTTGCAAAACTCTAAATTAAATTAAATGTTGAAAAAAAATTTCGTCATTTCGCCGCTGTTTCAAAATCTAACTCAAAAAATTGACAACATATGACATCAGCATATAAAATACGCTTTATTCTATCTCTCTCTAAAGCATCGTTTGGTTCATGCATCACATATCGCAAAGCAAAGCATTGCATCGCATTTTTCGTAAAAATCTCATCCCTCATTTATCCTCTTTAAAATGCACGAAATGCACTAAAATTGAGTTTTAGCACTTACATTAACAATACACAAAAAATATTTAATTCGATTTTGTTTATTATTTAGTTATTATTATGTTTTTCAATTCTATTCAAATGTTTTTATCGATTTTTCAGT
>JAQIVF010000275.1:0-26352 GCA_034698365.1 Steganacarus magnus
CCGAGAATGGCTATCATGGATTCGGAGGAAATTGACGCCAACAGAAGAGATAGCAAAATAACGGAATCAATTGTTGAAGACGAGAAGATACGGGAAGGTATGTATGATTTACACTTTAATTTCAGTAATTCTTATTTTGATGTATTTATATTTAGGTCAACAAGTAGACCAAGAAACGGATGGCAGCTTTCCGTTAACCAATGGTCAATTAAAGACAGCTGATGGCAAATCAAGTGATGCCGAAACTGTCGAAAGTGCGAAACAAAAACAAGTTCCAAAAGTTTCTGAGCGCCGAGAATCGCTGGTGAGCCGTCGCGGATCACTAATACAACCGATGGCACCCGTAGACGAACCCAAACCGCAGCCCGAATCGCCACCAGTTATGACATCGTTTCCTAATTTCGCGAATTACACAAAACGTTTTGTATACTGTTTGGCCAGAAATCTTTACACAATCAAAAAGATTGCACTGTTTTTGGCATTCGTTATTAATTTAATGCTTCTGTTCTACAAAGTGACCAGTATTATGCCCGACGATAATGGAAATGGTAATGGAGGCGATGATACCGAAACGGTGGACAACTCGGCATCAGATGTGGCGGCGGATATTCTTGGAGGTAATTATTGAAAATCACATATTTATATAAGCTATTTGTAAATAACTTGTGAATAGATGGTGATAATGGCGACGATGTGGACGAAAACGTGTTGGAATGGTTGCAGATGGAGGAGGGATGGTATTATCTGGAACCACTTCTTCGTGGACTGGCTCTGCTTCACTCGCTTCTGTCATTCTGTATGCTAATCGCTTACTATAACCTCAAAGTACCGCTCATTATATTCAAGCGCGAGAAAGAGATTGCGCGTCGCGTGGAGTTCGACGGACTTTACATATCAGAACAGCCCGAAGACGACTACAGAGCGCATTGGGACAAACTGGTGATATCGACGCGCTCTTTCCCCGTCAACTATTGGGACAAATTTGTGAAGAAGCGCGTGCGCGCAAAGTACTCGGAACAGTTCGACTATGACAACCTCAGCACACTGTTGGGAATGTCGAAAACGGGTGCGATGTCTCTCGACGACGCGCCACAAACCGGGTATTTCTCGTTCATCACGAATTGCGACTGGAAGTATCAGATATGGAAAGTTGGCGTCACTTTTATGGATACTGTGAGTTGCCGTTAGAATTTTTTTAGATGTGTTTTTCAAATATTTTTTGTTGATTTATAGGTGTTTTTATATAATTTGGCGTATTTTCTACTGTCACTGATGGGAAACTTTAGCTATTTCTTCTTTGCCGCTCATTTGCTCGATATTGCTGTGGTTATTCCGACGCTTAAAACTATTTTACAATCAGTTACTCATAATGGCAAACAAGTAATTCCATTTGATTTCTAATTCTATTTTTTCTTTTAAAATTATTCTTAAATAAAAATTAACTAAAGGTATAGAAATTTATGGCTCGCTTTTTTAGCATTAGTTTGTAAAAAATCATTTCATTAATAATTAATTAAGTTTCTTGATATGACAAATAGCTGGTTTTGACAGTGCTGTTACTCATAATAGTGGTATACATATACACTGTGATAGCGTTCAACTTTTTTCGAAAATTCTACGTTCAGGCGGAAGACGATCAGGTCGACCAAAAGTGTCACAGTATGCTTACGGTGAGCGCTAAATAATAGTAATAATGATAATTTGCCAAAATCTAATAATGATTAATATCTCGTTTGATTTAATAAACAACCAGTGCTTCGTATTTCACTTATACAAAGGCGTTCGCGCTGGCGGTGGAATCGGCGACGAAATCGAGGCGCCAGACGGAGACGATTACGAAGTGTATCGAATTATATTCGACATCACATTCTTTTTCTTTGTTATCATTATTCTATTGGCGATTTTACAAGGTTTTTATTTGTATACGATTCGATTCGATTCGCCTAAACCACCACTAAAATTCGGTTTACAATTAATAAATAGGTTTAATTATTGACGCTTTCGGCGAACTGCGCGATCAGTTGCAGTCAGTGTCCGACGATATGGAGTCAAACTGTTTCATATGCGGTATCGGAAAGGACTACTTCGACAAAGTGCCGCACGGGTTCGACACGCATGTGGCAAAGGAGCACAATCTCGCCAATTATATGTTCTTTCTCATGCATTTGATCAATAAACCGGACACTGATTATACCGGACAGGAGACGTATGTTTGGGAATACTATCAGAAGCGAACCTGGGATTTCTTTCCGGTGGGAGAATGCTTTCGCAAGCAGTACGAGGAAGAGCTCACTGTAACTGCTTCTTGAATATACAGTACAATATGTTATTTATTGATATTTGAAATTTTAACCAAACATTGTTATTGACTGTTGTTTGTTATAAAGTTTGATGGAATTTAAATTCTAATTAAAGTTAAATTATTAAAAAAAAAGTTTTCACTATTATTTATATCTATATTTTAATTTGAAAATTCACTTTTTGCACAAAAAAGTAACTAACTTCTAAATCATGAGCAATCTTTTTGCATACGTATTAGGTTTTTCTAAAATGAACATTAAGAATAGTGGAAATCCATACCAATATAATTTTACTGTTATAGTATAGCATTGCGAAACAAAAAATTTCTGTGAAAAGCTTTTCTATTTCTAGATTTGCGTAAATTTTGAAAAAATTTTGGGCTGAAACCATTAAAAACTGATTGTCACAAAATTTAGTTGAAAGATTAAAAAACTGATTTAATCATTTAAGCTTAAATATTCATTTAGATTGAGACCTCTTATACGACTTCTTAGTGAAATTAAGCATTATTAAAGTAATCATTCTCTGACTCTTAATTCATAATATTTTGATGAAATTTACGACCGCATGTATTCATCCACAGCTCGCAATAACTCGTATATGTAATTACCCGCTGAATAGTTAAAAATTAGTTATAAAAACTTTTTTCTAATTTCTCATTAAAACATGTTAAGGCTAATAAAAAGTTATATTTGGACACATTTCGTGTCTAAATGTTGTGAGTCATAAAAATCACACCCTGTTTTTCGAAAACAATTTTTTACAACCAAATTTGAATCATTGTTAGTTTAATCTTACAAAAAAAACTGAATAATTTAAAGAAGTAATAAATGAGTTTTGTATTATTATTTCTACGCGTTTCACAAGCATTGAAATTATACTATAAATAATGATATAAACGAAACTAATAATAATACTATAAATTAATATAATATAAAGTGTCGAAACATGTAAGGTCAACAGCAAAAAATCATTTTTTATATTTATTCCATTACAGTAGAGTAGTAACTGATATAAAGGCGTTATGAATTGATGCAATAATCACGACATGAATCTGTTTGTCACGTTGAAGGTTCTCTTTAGTTTTTCAGAGAAAATAAAATCAAAGAAAGACAAATAAAACATTCTGTATAATACAGCAGTGCGATGATTGATTAGTTGAAACTATGATAAATTAAAAGCGAATGCACAGTGAGAAGAATTTTTAGTTACCAATTTGCAGAGAAAAAAAATAATTTTTATAGTGTTTTTTTTGTTGCAGAAATTTTAATTTCAAAAATATGAAAAACATTTTATTAGCAAATTTATTAGCCGCTAATCCTTATTTTTAGTATTCAATGGTTCGAAAAATTGAAGGACAATTTCTGAGACGTTTAACAAAAAAAAAGAAAGAAAAGTCATATAATTTATAAATTTTGATTTGTGATCGTGTTTATTGAGCTTTAGAATTTCAAAACTAGATTTTGGCATTCATTGGCTTATTGCCATCTTTTTATTTTAGAACAAAAATTTATGATAAAATTTAAAAATCAAATTTCGTATAATTCATTAAAAAAATTTCTATTAAAATAAAACAAAAATAAAATTTCAAGTGCAAACCGTCATTGTGCGTGCTTTTTAAGGTGTCGACCAAAAAAACAAGAAAAACAATTCTGTTTTGACAAGAATTAATTATTTTTTGTTTTTATGGGTTATGAATTAAGGAATTTTATTTTGGTTGTTTTTATTATTTCAATCAAAAAACTAATTAATTACACTGGCATTTGGCAAAATGTTAGGACAAACAAACCTATTCATTAATTGATTGTTAAATAACTAATTATAAATAGCATTTATTAGAAAGAAATTAGAATAATATTTATTGCTAACTTAGTTTGCAATTTACATTTAGGTTTCACAAAAAAATATTGATATTAAATTCACTCATTTAATTAAAACTTTATATGCTATTTTTTTAAACTTATACAAATAATTTATTAATTAAATTTCATTCAACTATTTTTACGCTCGTAAAAGCAAACGCATGTTTTCATTGCTAATAAGTTCAATCAACTTTTAACGGCATTATTACCCGAAGTATTTTTTTAAATGTCAATAACTTTGTAAAATTTAAAATTTTTAATAATAGTCATTAGACATAATTACTGACCACAAATATTTTTATGGCTATCCTAACACGAAAAAACAGCAAAAACAACACTAACACTAACACAGGCATTCGTAACATTTTACTATGAATTTAATACTACTATACACACGCTATTATTTTTATAATTTATAATTTTTAACTTTTTTTATTTAAAAATGTTTTATAATGTGAAAAATAAAACAAACTGACTCCGTAATTAAAGTCCTTCGCTAAATAAAACTTAATATATAACAGCAGGTAACAAAAAAAAAATATTTTAATAGCAAATAATGTGCTCAACCTTCACAATTAATTTAATTTTAGTATTTTTTGTTTTGTTTTGTTTGTTACCAAAAAGAGTATATAAGCTGATTCCGCAAACTTTTAGACGATAAACAGTTTCGGTTCATATAATTAACTTTTGTTTAAGAGTGAAATCTAAACATATCAGCAAAACTTGTTCGAAAATGAAAACTTTATTAGCACTGCTCATTGTTTGCATCGTTATTGCGTTGGCAACCGCTCAGTACGGTGGCTATGGTGGATACGGCGGATATGGTGGTCGAGGAATTGGTGGTTACGGAGGCGGCTATGGTGGTGGTTATGGTCGTGGCATCGGCGGTGGATATGGTGGTTATGGCGGATACGGTGGACGTGGCGGTTATGGCGGCCGTGGAGGATATGGTTATTACGGCTAAAGCTATAAGTAGACAGTAATTTTCCTGTTGGCTTATCAAAGATGGATTAATGTAAATTTTTATAGATTATAGATTTTAATATATATTTCTAAAAAAATTTAAATTCACGTTCAACTTCAAGATTATCTTTTCAAAAATGTAATTATCAAATTGTTCTTAAAAATTCACGACATCCAATAAAAACTAAGTAAATTCTATTGCAAATATGATTTGTTTTATTTTCTTTCATTACGATTCAAAAGAAACTGAGAATTAAGCTATAAGATTGCTAACGATCACCTCATAAGTTAATGATTTACAACTTCTTTAGTTTTATATTTTTGAACTGCGCTCAGCAGTCGATGACAGTATATGCCAGATAAATCTTTATCTAAAATTTTTTTAAAAAATATTTGTCAAGCAATTTAACAAAATTATTACATATTATTAATTTTAAACTTGGAATGCCTTAATGTTTTTAATTCAATCTATAATTTTTTAATCACATACGATTCACTTTTAGTGTCAACTAATATATTATAACATGAGTTTTTATATTTCTTTTGTTATAATAAATTTAATGACGTTATTTAAAGAATATTGACTCAGAAAATTCGCAGAAAATTGTTACCGAAAGATTTTATGCACTTTTTAATCAAAAGTTAATGAATTCTACGATTTATTTGTATTTTATGATTAAAGTTCATAATAAACTCGAAAAATTTGAAACATTCTAATTGACAAAATTATTCAGTTTTTATTGAAAAATTGTGAAAATAAAACATGTATCAAATTTAGTTACAAAATAAAAAAGATTTAGAAATTAGTTTTAAAAAATTACAATTCATATATTTATAAAAAGTAATGCCAAAATTTAGAGCCAAAATAATAATTTCGATTTTACTCAATTACGTTAGTTTAATAGTTTCAATCCGATTATGATTACTAGAGCAGCCAAAGCTTAACCGTAATAACCGAATCCACGTCCGTAACCAATGCCACCATAGCCACCATAATAGCCGCCATACGCCGGACCATAGGCACGTCCATAGCCGTATCCACCATAGTATTGAGCTGTGGCCACAGCGACCAAAAGGCACACCAGAAGTATAGCTAACAAAGCCTTCATTGTTAAGATTTTTTGTTGTGTTTTGCGAAACAAACTTTGAAATAAAACTAAAAGTTTAGTTGATTGTATGAGTGACTGTAAGATGAAATCGATACTTATATACTTTTTCAGAGAATGACCAAACCTACTATAATTCGAGTTTAATGGGAAGGTTAAGCACAGATTTCCGAAGGTTAGCTTTTACACAGTGATAACTCATTTTTTTGCTCAATAAGTGGTGTGACACAAACTATCCCACAAGGACTCAATCACTTCTTCTCTATTCTTTCTTTTTTTAATGCTAGTATTAATGCACTCTTGATTGTTCTCAAGTATTTTAGTGAAGATAATGAACAAAAAAAGAATTATTTAAATACTATAAATATAGGTTGGAAATCCTTAAAGATTATAGTTGAGTGTACCTGTAGTGCAGAAGGTTATCCTAAATTAATTTTTTTTGTTACTCATAATGATTATCATTATGATGGTTACACTTTTGTAACCGTTGTGTTTCAATATGAATCACTAATTATACAATAAATAATTTTCAAGAAACGGAATTTTTGGGAAAATCTCATTATTCGATGAGTCTTAATCAATGATTATTTTTTCAAAACAATTAAAGTTAGTAACATTTTCATATGACAAACGAGCATAAACACACTTATTTTTATATAGTGCTGACACTGTATCAGTTTATTAAAGCAATACACAATTCAGTTAACATTTTTTCTGCTGCCAATAAAAATTATACTGTAAATAAGGTACATGTATGTACAACATTTGTCCTGCATATGTTTACCTAATTTACATTTTATCGTGACTTATTTCCGTACTCTAGCATTATTTTATTGAAAACACTTTAAAGGACTTAACGCCCACTAGTAAAGGGCATTCAGAATAAAATTATAGTTAAGTTTGTAACAAATAGGTCTCTATTTTGACACAATAATTAGACATCTTCTTGTTTATGTACACGAGTTGTCTCGGACTAAGTTGAGTTGAGCTCGAATTTTTCAATACAATTATAACTAACTGAATGATTAAACTAGAAAAGGTTTCTTTATTTTAATTAACCGAAAGTAATAGACAATGTATTATATTATGTTAAGAAAATGGAAAAAATATGATATCACTTTGGTTTGTCCAAAATTCCACTAACTCTTCATATGCTTTGGCATAAAAAAATAATAAATTGAAAGTTTAAGTTAACCGGATTGGAAGTCACATAAAAAAGGTCACAGTTTTGTTAAAATAAAAGTTAGCATATAATCCAAAACATTCAGATATTTTATTGAAAAATTTCTTATTTGATAGATATAACTATTTTAATAAAGCTAATATAAATAATACGGTAACAACACAACGATAAAATAGTTAAGATAATCAATTACCTGAAGAAACTCTCACATGTCTAATGTATGAAATATCAATTATAATGAATGATAAAATGTAGTGTAAGTAGTCATATATTTGCTAACATATAAATTAGATAATTTGAAATGACATATGCAAAAGTTTCGCAGTTAAATGAATTGAAGACTTGTAAATATATTGAATACTTTATAATAAGCAAAATATCTAAAATGTTTGTTACAACAATATGTTTGCTAACGGTTTTGCCGCACATCTCACTGGCAGAAACACCTGGAATAGATGTGTCACACTATCAGGGAACCATAAATTGGACAGAAGTGGCGAGCGATGGCGTGAAATTCGCGATCGCGAAAGCAACTGAAGGAAAGGGTTACGTCGATCCCACGTTCATAACGAACTGGAAAGGTATGCGCGAGCACAACATCACTGCGGGAGCGTATCATTTCTATCACACCGATTACACTAACGAACAACAGTTGAGCTTAATTAAGACTAACGTTATCGATGCCGTCGACTTTAATCCGTCAACCGATTGGCTGATGGTTGACTTCGAGACAAATTACGGCAATCTGAGCAAAGCTATGACCGCCTCAATGATACATTCGTTTTTAGTGTCTCTCGAGTCCGAGTTTAAAGTGAGCCCACTGTTATACACTGGACCTAATTTTTGGAACACAACAATCGGATCGGAATATTCAGCGTATAATTTCGAGAGTTATCGCCTGGTGATTGCTCACTACAATACAGAGTCACCGCGAATACCTCTTCCGTGGACTAACTATTATATTTGGCAGTACACGAGTAAAGGCAATGTTAGTGGCATTACTGGTTACGTAGATCTCGATCGTATGGCTGGTAACACATCATCCGTGTTATATGATTGACCACTAATTATATATCATACTATAAATGCTAAATAACATTCCATAATTCGTTATAATTAACCGATAAATAACCGATTTTAAGAGAAAATTTTCGTTTATAAATTATAAATTGAATTTTAATCGTGACAGATAACCAGCGTTAAAATTTCTTTAAAATTAAAATGATTAATTATTTAAGTGTGACTAAAACCAACTATTATTAAGTTAATGTAATCACCAAAAACAGCGATACCAAAAACTATTACTTTTTTTATATTATAGTAAACTGAAAAAATCAAACAATAAATTCGATTGTATCTCAAAAGTAGTGTTATTTTGGTCTTTAAAAAAGAAATAGAAAATTATGGAAGCAAATCAAATCTCATAGCTTGGTATTGAAAAATAAGCGTTATTTTTATTTAATTATTGAGTTTGGAAACCAAAGTTCAGAACCCATAAATTAAATCAACTTTATTGCAATGAATTTTAAACTAATTTTTAAAAACGCTTTAATCTCATAACAAAATCAAATAATTTTCAACAATCAACAGAATCTACACTTACAGCGATAATAAAATAAACATTCGTATAAAACTTTCAAATGTTTGTATTAAAAAAACACATTTTGCTTCACTAAAATTATTTCTCGTCTCTATCTTCTCGTACACCAAATGATTGCAAATAACCATCAGATTTTTCGATGTAAGGTCGACCAAGCTTTACATTCGCTTTAATTGCGTTTGGATTTTCAATAAACGGTACTGTTATAAATAAATAAATAAATAATTAAAATATTCGGTAAAGTGTTTCCAAATTTTTACGAAAAAAGCATCCTATTAGTGAAGCATGCAAAATATGTTTAATTCGAAATGAGAATGTATAGAAAGATTCGAAACTATAAATCGGGCCATACAGTCACACAGTCACACATACACACACACACACACACACACACACACACACCTGGTTTCCATCCCTTCAGATTGACTGGATGTGAGCCAATATTAATAGCGTTAGTTTTCACTGTGGACTCGCTATTTTCCAACTGACTGTCGATACTATACCCTCTTTGCGCGATCACGTGCTTTTGAATGGCGTCAACAATCGCTGATTCGTGATAACGAGACGGCAATAGCATCACAACCATACTCTGCAGCGGAAAACTTAACGGATTGATGGATTGCGATGGTTCTGGCGCTGGTATCGCCAACGATCGCGACGAATAACTGGGAGACTCGCTCGCAGACATCGGTTTTGTGGCGTAAACGGGTGTCACCGCACTCGTAGTTCGCGACCAGCTTTGCGTCTCAATTTTTTCCGTCACAGCATTCGATTCACTGCCATCCATTTGGTGCTCATCCGCGACAATACTTCCTGCCATCGATTTCTGTATTAATCTGTTTTGCACAAAATAAATCAAATTTTAGCCCATAATAATAAAAAAGTTACGAACAAATTTAGCCCATTGAAAAAAACTATAGGAAGTACTCAAGGATTGGATGCGGTATATGATGGCTACGATTTAGACTTTGTTGGCTGGCGATTATAGCGCCCAATAGAACGCCTTTTAATAAATCACTGTTCGCTAATTGATAGACACTAGCATTGGTGGTCACTGATGTTGTTGTTATCATCGCGAACACTATCGGGTAAAGAAGTGCCACTATTTTCGTGATTTTCGTAGTCATCATTGTTTAGTTATTCAATTATTGTTGTAGTTTACAGAGAAAATATTTTGAAATTAAAGTATGTGAGAAAAAATCTTAAATAACTTTTTAAAAGTTATATTTGCTGAGTTAAAGACACCAGTTTTATATAGTTTTAGGTCAAAATTATTCGCGTTAATGAACTTAAAACTGTGAAAACAGTCGAAAAAAACGGGTTACTGTTCACATGGTTGGCTTGAATGTATTTCTAACTGCGCTGTAATTAGTATAACACCTATCATTATAACTTAATGTATATCTATTACTGAGTAGTCTAATGTAACACAACTTTTAAATTTTTATGTTTATTATTTTTGCTGCCATAGAAAGAAAACTAATTTTCACTGCACACAAGTGTCGATCAGTTTTTAGTGGTCTACTTTTTATGCGTTGAAAAGTAAATGTTTTCAAACGAAAATATGCCATCAGATTGTTTTGCATTTCGAGTTTTCCATCAAATTTAATTAATCGATTTGATCAGTGCAGTATATTCTGTGATAAACTGATTTAATCAGAAAATTGTTTCGACATATGATTATTTTATTAATTATTGTTGAGAAGGTCTCAAAGCAGTAAAATAAATGAAAAATCTTAAAACCAGTTCACGTGTGAGAAAACAATTTTTGCAAGCGATAGCTTCGAAACTAAATAAAATTTAAGCGATTTAAAGTCAAAAAGAATTGTCTTCATAGTGATTCTAGAAGTTTATAATTCAAGATTTTATAATTTTTTATAATAGGGATGAGTTGTAATTCTTACAAATAATACTATTTACTTAATTGAACAGAAAGGAGAGACACAATTAATTTAGTAAAGAAAAAGTTCTAATTATAAAAATGATAATAATAATAATGAGGAGTTACACCTCATTTATCCTTTCAAAGAAAAATAAATTTAATTTGCACAGAATTGGGTGTTTATTTCTAAATCGCATTAAAACTTTTTTTTTGAATATTAAAATAAACTATGATTATCAGTAAATAAATGCGAGACTACATAATTCATTAAATAAAAGTTTTAATGTGTTTTTCGTTATCTGCCACTTCAATACCAAACCAAATATAACCAAAAAGGCGCAGTTGAACCCCTAACCTGAGTCTGAATCTCACTTTAAGAACCTAAACATCAAAATTCTGTAAAAGTTAGAAACTGAACCCGAACTTTTTACCTGAAACGCTAGCATTGAACCTCTATACCATTTTTAAAAGTTTTAATTCAATAATAAAATTTTTTAGTTCACTTTGAGTGAAAACCAATAAGCTATTAGATTTAACTTGTCAGTCCGTCTGTGTGTGTTGCAAGTTTTTCTTTATTAATAATGGGATTTCAAAATTTTGGCGAAAAGTGATTAATCGGTTAAATGAGAATTTTAAAATTACCAGAAAGTGGTGAATTTTTAAAAATTTAAAGCCAATATTTAATACACATGTGAAGCCAAAAAATGTCAACATAATAGTTTGCATCACAATAACATATAACATTTGACGCGGTTATTAAATAAAAATGTTCTTTATTTAAAACAAATAAAACTAAAAACTAAATTACAATTTACGGCTAAAATGGCGCCAACACTTTCTACAAACTTACGGGCACAACAAAAACGAACGAAGTTTACTCTACGGCCCAAACAGATAATCCGCAAATGGTAAGTGTGCTCAGCGTTCTTCTAATATAAATTTTACATAAAATAAATACATATTTAAGAACACTAATTATAATTTTATAATTTACAGTAAATATCGCTTCACTAATCAACTGCCACTATTTGGTTCGTTCGCCATGTAAGTATGTGTTCCTAAGAACTCTCGTATATTGGTCTTGGAGCTCATACAGAGCTCAGCACATTTAGTCCTCGAAGCTAAACGAATTTTATCTGGTGCTCATCAGGAGACAACTTTATCCACCCTATCAGAGCTCATCAGGAGCTCTTAAAATTGAAACAAAGGTGCTCAAGAGGAGCTCCACTAAATTGCTAAATCTTAATTAATACTTTATTTCCAATTTACAGAGCCTCAAGAGCTGCAATCGCCGCGAAGGCCTCCATGAAAATACAGGATCAGAAAGCGTAAGTGTCATAAAAGGAGCTCTCATGAGCTCCACGTATAGTAATACAATTATTGTTTTCTTAGGAAAATCATGGAAATGGAGCAGGAGTTCGCCATTGATCGCGCGTCTATCGAGTAAGTATAAATAGGATCTCCTAATAGCTCTTCCAATTATCACTATTTTCCTATACTACAAAGAAAAACTCTCGCTCCGTCAGGAAAACGCTGGGTTCAAGAACCTGTAAGTATCTTTAGGAGCTCTCATGATATCCTGACCACTTATTTTTCTCAGCAACTACGACGATGAGCTCCGTCAAGCCAAAGACAACGCCAAGCAATGGAAAGACAACGGCACGACATATAGAAAATGATTCTCAATAAATTTAAACGAAATTAGCACAAAATTAAATATAATAGGGTTGTTTAAAATGTAGGATCAGATACAAAAAGATACATAAAATAATATAAAAAAATTAAAATAAATTAGATAAAAATGAAATAAAAAGTATTATAACGCAAACAACTACTCAAATTTTGGTGATAAGACGTCTCGTAGGTCTACTCTAACGCAAAGTATTTCTGAGATAACGGATTCAACAATAGAATAGTAATGTTAAATAAAAAGTCAGTTAGGTATCAATCGGCGAATCGTGATTGATAAGTTATTGGGATCATAGGCGAGTTCTGAGCTCGGCAATGAAACGAATTCGACCACATTTGCGCGTCCGAATTGTGTGTCATCCATGGTTTCATATATTGGTTCAAACATTAATTCCAGGTCTCCATCGCAATCGAAATCCAAGTCTTCATCGGTATCTCGATTTGACTCTGGTTTAGGCAGCACTACAATGTCTTCGTCGTCTAAGTCGAAGTACGTCTCGTCTATCAACTCTTGAACTTCATATCTCAGTTCAGCGATGGGCTCGTCGTTTGATTCTTTTTTCGTTTTTTAAACATTTTTATTATCTTATATTAAAATATATAAGCTCTTGTCATGTGAATTACATTTTTGTTTTGTTTACAAGTATTAGAAAAGAAAAAACAAGTAATTATTGTATATTGTTATCAGATTATAAATAATTTCAATTAAGTACGAAATGTATGAATTATGAAAATAAATATTTGACAAAAAGTGATCTTTTTATACATTGATAAAATTAAGATTCAAAACAAAATTTTCATTATTATAAATAACATTATACAGATATGTTTTTATAAAACAGAACGATTATCGATATGCAATCTTGTTTTTACAGTTAGATCAAAACTTAATGCTTACAATAGTACTGCACTGCTTTATGATTTTTACTTTATTTAGAGTTTAGTGAAAACCAACAAAACAGGTTTAGGAAATATAACTAGAAATGATAAGCGCGAGTTATGAACACCTTTCTTACTATTGGACAGCTAGATGTAAAACTAAAGCGCATTTTATAAAAATCGTAATTTTGTCCTACACTGCCCTCTACATTCAATTTTTTTATTGGGGAAAAGTAGGAAAACAGGTTTTATCTCTGCTTACTGTGTTTCAACATAGTCAAGATCAAAATGCAGTGCAGTACTATTGTTAGCATTAAGTTTTGAGCTAAAAGTAAAAACAAGTTTACATATCAATAATCGTTCTGTTTTATAAAAACATCTGTAGTTCTCTATTATCAAATAGTTATTTACTATTTCAGTCTTCGTCATCCAATAGTTGTTATTTATGGTCCAATAATTTGAGAACCAATTCAGTGTGTTCACCAATGTTTGCCATATTTTCCAAATTTTCTTGATTTTATTTTCTGTCTTCGTGTTTTTTAACGCCAAAATTCCCATAACTACATTAGTTGTTGACGTAATAAATCCAATTAATCATTAACTCAATTTATGAAAGTAGATGTGACACAATTACTAAATTGAACATCAAAATGAAAACAATAACTTTCTTTATCATCGTAAGGCACTTAAGTATATTTAATACAACAAACAATATCTTTTCGCTAATTTTCACTATCGTAACGTTTCGTCTTTCTTTACTTATATTATTTTAACGTTTACTGTTCTTTCCGATTAACTTCTATTCTAAACACTTCTAACTTTCTTTGAACTAAAATAATAGGCTTTATTTACCTTAATCTGATATCATAACTTTCGGTAAATAATTTCTTTCTAATATTTTTTAACCATTTTAAGTAGAGGTATGTCTATTAATTTCTCTTACCGAAAACTTTTAATTTATGTATTATTATCGTTAAGTTCTCAACTAAATATTGTCTAATTCTTTTATTTATTACGTTTTCGTTGTGTGGATCTTTCGGATGTCGGCAATTCAAAAGACACCTTAAATAAAAGGCTTTCATTGAATTTTCTATCTTTCCTTTATATCACCGTTTATCACAAAAGCAAATAAATTTTCTAAATCGAAACCACTGTGATAAATAAAATTCATTACATAGACTTATGACAGTCTCCAAATGTGACGATTGACGTGTTTATTAAATATAAATGTTCTTTATTTAATACAAATAAAACTAAAAACTAAATTACAATTTGCGGCTAAAATGGCGCCAACACTTTCTACAAAATTACGGGCACAACAAAAACGAACAAAGTTTTTTCTACTGGATTGTAATTAATAATAACTGTTCAGCTGTTAATCTGCTGATTAACACCCGAACAGAATCAACCCGACAGTGGCTCCATCTTTAGGATCTCTCAAATAGCACCACAATATAATGTTCATTTATCGAGTGCTAATATTCAATTAGATTAATTCTATTAAATTCACTAAAGTACTATTTAAAAAATGCTTTTAATTCTATAAATTTTTTATTTTAAATAGAATAGTGTTGTTTGAAGAGAAAAAAATTTTAATAATGTTTTACAAACAATGGTATAATATTTTCAATCATAACGCTTTCAAACTTCGTATGATAGCAAATCAGTTAATCAAAGTGAGCTCTTCGTCAATCGTATCGTGAATTGATTTTAATTATAATTACAAAATTTTATTTTATTTAAAAGAGGATATTACTAAAATTACTGAGAATTAAAATAGTTTTAATGAAACTATTTTTTCACAAATTTCTAAATTTTACTGAAATTATATCTAAAAATGATTGAAAAGGTTATTAAAGCCTCATATAAAAGTTCTAAGAGGTGTTCCCATGAAGATTCCAAACCTAGAACCTCATGTTCAGGCGATTTGATGTAAGAACTTCGCACTTGACTTCTTTCAAAATTCAGAACCTGAGCCCGACTTCGAACCTTAGGTTCTGAGCCTCTAAGCCATAATAACTAAAAAAATACCAATTAGTAGCCGTATGGCGGGAGCGTTGCTATATCTTTTAAATCCACATCAAATAAACTAACTTTTAGCAGAGAAATTATTCAAGTCAATCATCAAAATGCAATTTACCTCTAGAGTGTGCTCTGTAAAACTTCTCTAACTTTTGAAAATAACATTATGCTTAAAAACTTTTTTTTTCTATTTTTGCTACTTTTGAACAACTAATGATTTAATAAGAGATTAAATGTTAGAAAATAAACAAAGAAAAATATTTGCACTAAAATAATAATCTGATTTCAGTACTGTAACAATCAATAATAAATGGAAGATTTCAAAAAATTGGTGTCAAATTAATTGATTTAATTATTCTAATTACTACTGGAACTAATGTGACCACAAATCACGATTAAACGAGTTCTTCTAATTTGAAGCGAGAAATCTTCGAACTATAAAAGCAGTGATCGCCGAACAGAGATCGCATCACAACTCAATCGAAGTTCACTTCAAATAAAGTTTTAAAAATTTATTTTTATCATATTTTGAGATTTTGTTAAAAATATCAGTAAAATCTGTAACATGTCGTGCAATAAAAATCTATACGTCTTATTAGTTATTGCAACAATTGTTTTCGTTAATCAAATCAGTGCAGATGTGGTGAAAGGCATACTTCTTGGTTCGTTAATCGCTTCGAAATACCAGAAAAGAATTGATTTCGTGCCCATTCCTTATTATGAGTAAGTTTTAAGCAAATTTTATGTTTTCCCTTAAAAATAAATAATAATTCAAACTTTTTTCACACTTTTGTTCTCAAGTTATTTAACTCAATTAGAAAATAGATTGGAAAATGTCTTTAAAACATTTAATCAATACTCGCAGCACAATCGATATTTGACAACTGCTGCACCATTTTCTACTTCAACACGTACACCATCAACAACAACAACATTTTCTACACCTACTTCAACGACTACACCGTCAACTACTACTACAACTTCTATACCGACGACAACAACTACATCGCCAACAACAACAACCTCTTTTACCACTTCTTCGTACGACTACGACTACGCTAAAGAGTTAGTGATGGTTATGTTGAATCCGGAAAATATTCACAAAGCAAAACCTTATCAATTGATGCCCGAATCGATTTCAAATGATTTTGAGTCTTGGCTTCTGAGTGAGATCGCGAGTGAGGACCACAATCACCAGCAAAATCGCGGTAATTTATTTGATTGACTTAAAATCAAAGCGTCTAATTAGTGATCAGTTACTTTTGACGCGTTGCCAAAACCGAAATGACGCGCAATACATGTATAGATGCAATTATGATTGTTATAAAAAACATTTCTGATAATTAAAGAGAGTTTTTATTTTTCAATTCACGCTAATAATATTAAATTGTGTTATATAATGTTGTTCGCATTACATTTGAGTAGAAGGCTATCACGATAACGGCGTTCTCGAGCTAGACTTGTCTAACATCAAACAATTCAACCAAACATCGCATGTAAATAAGCATTGATAAGCTTATATGTTATGTATATTGAATTTTTATTATACAGCGCTCTTCGATACAGCGCACAAATAAATATAACGAACGCATAATTTTTAGTTTAAACATAGTGTAATAGTTTTGATATTCGATATTTTCTTTGATTTGTTCTTATCAATAAATATTACGATATAATAATGTTTTTGCAACTTTTTTAATTTTAATTTTAATTTTAACTCATCAAATAAATGATGATTGAAATTAATTTATAGAAATATGTTATGTAAGCAGACTTAACAGATTAATTTCGTGTAAAACTGGAATTTTTTTTATAAAATACAGTATATAGAAAAATAAACTGGAAACAAACTGGACTTAATGCTAAACTCGCATATTTTGTCCAGTTTTGACCGCTCTCTCCGAACAATTCTAATAAACTCGAAAACTGGACATTTGACGAGTCTATTGTAAGCAATGCTTATGAATGTTAGTGCTATTTTTGGATACAATGCAAAAATTAATAGGTTAATCTCAATAAAATTTTATCAACAATTATCGCTTGAAAAAGATTAGTTCTAAATAACCCATAAGTTTCAGACCTTAACAATTTTCTTATAAATGATTACTTGAGAGTTATATTTTGAGCAATAGAGTGACAGACTAAAGATTAGACTAAAATAATATTTTTACATTTACTCCATGAGTTGACTGAAATCGCGTTAACGTGTCGATAATTCCAGTAATAATGCATCAGTATATAAGTTAGTCGGCGTTGACATTGTGCTCACATTCTAAAGATAGTAAGTTTAATAGTTAACTAAATTTGTCGTCAAAATTAATGTGATATAAACTCGTATCGCGTTTTATTATTCAACCACTTCTTAGTGAGTGATACATGTACTGTACGATAGAGTTGTAACCTTATTTTATTTCTTTTTCCAGCATCGCATCGACATTTAATATTATATAATAAACAGGAATAATAATTTTGTTATTCAAAAATTTCAGGCGCCTTTTAAATGACTGAACATTAATTCTAATACCTGTGTATATTAACAGAAAAAAGCGGTTCTCAACGGTAAATATTGGCATACAACTGATAAGATTCGCGATTAGCGGCAGTTATTAAAAAAAACTTTCTTATCTTAAAACTTGTTATACGTATATCGTTATATCCTTGATAGTGTGGTGATCCATATGCCATATATACTCCGTATGTATAGACTTCTTTATCTCTTTTAATCTTAAGTGCCATTATTTACATGGTATGAACGCGTAAATCGCTTCACCCATAGCTTAATTATTATCAATAAAGTCTAAGTACAGTTTTAGATTAGAAGCGAAAAGAACAAAAAATTCGCATCTATTATTAAACTATTGTTTTATCGTTTTATACTTCCATGTTATTTTGTTTTCGTTATAAACGAAACTCAAAAAACTTCTCAAAAACAATTATAAGTCATATTAAGAAATAATGTGCTAAAAAATTTATTTGTTCGCCAATAATAGCTTAGTTTAGAATTATTAAGCACTTATTAATTCGCAAAAAATGGATATTAGCCAGCAATCAGCGATCAATGTACATGTGTCGGCGTGGAAGACGTCAGCACTGATCTATCGTATTGCGATCGGTATTGTGATCACTATATTTCTATTAATTGTTTTCAGTTGGCTTGTTATCGAGATTTACAGCATTCGAAGGAGGTATGCAATTCGCTAAATGATTGTTATGATATCAATTTATTTAACTAAATATTTTTTTTAAATTGTGGTGTAGACAGCAGTTAAGGATTAAATCAGTGAGAGATAAAATGGATGGCATCGAAGCTGGCCGTCGATTAAGTGTTAATAAAGCTGGTAATAGCAGTGGCAATAATGATTGCAAAAGAGAGCGGAAAATAGCGCTGAACGCGAATCCTAATAATACCGAAGCGAGAGAATTGCTTATCGGCAGTGTTGACACTACACGAGTGAATTTTGATCTCAAGACAAAAGTGAATTTTGATTTGGTTAAAAAATTAGCGGATATTGACGAAGAGACGCAGATTTAAATTATTTGTTTCTTTTTGATGATACTGTAGTTAAGGAAGTGATTATTTTTCGTCGTGTAAATACTAATTTTGAATTTTGTATATAGAATTTATAATGAATGCATCAAATCAAACAATTTGAGACGAATTTTATATATTTTTAAAAAATTTGTAATTATTTTTATTTTCACAGTTTCGAATTTATCTAGTTTTTAGAGATAGTGAAATAACTAATTTTGCGTTTCACTTAAATCACTTCTAAAGTTGCGACAAAACCTATAGCCAGGATTAAAGCCAAAAATTTATTATAATTATCCTTATTTACAAAATAAGTGGATCAATATGTAATTTTTAAATTTATATATGGTTTAAGTGCGACAAAATTAGGTATTAATGCACTAATTTATAATTTTTATCAGTTATATTGATCAATAAAGTGATTATTAGAGACTTTCAAATTCAGGACTAAAACCATAGTATTTTCAGAAAAGATTCGGGAAAAAAGTCCACAATTCAGTATCATTCTGGACAATAATATTTTTCACAATTTTTTTAATTTTAAAAAATAGTGTTTCACTTTGTTTTGACATTTTAACTAAAGTTTCTTTCTATAATGAACACAAAATTAGGCTAACTTTCAAATAAATTTTCAAGTTTAGTTTTTAAACTGAAATGAAATATTTGTATGTCTTTCAGGATTAACTCAATTTTTCAGGAGTAAACACTAAAATTGAGGATTTCAGGAACAACGACAAATAGGTCTTAATAAATTGATTGTCTTACTATTATTCGTACACACCTATGCTTTTGTTTTAGTACTATTTTTGTCCACACAATGAAAAAGGATTTGACTGAATTTGACGAGTCTAGTGATGATAAACCGATTTATTGTGGAAATAAATGTTATGGAAATAGAGTTGATTAATAAATCTTATAATTTATAGATCACTAAATATATGTAAATTTCTTAAATTTATTTTTATTAATTATGATAACTGTTTTATTATCGATTTTTTAGTAACCTTTATTTAAAAAGGCGTGTTCACGATGTTTTTATACTTTCTTTATAAAAAAAAGTGATAACAAATATTTACCATATTTACAAAAATCAACTTTATTATTAGAATTCTCGAGACATGTAATTAGCGAAATCAATAAAAAAGTTACTTGAGTTGTTAGTAAAGTTTAACTTTTATAATGGCATTCAAGAAACTAATAATTATACGCATTCTAATTTAAAAAAGACAAGTATAAAAAACAGGAGTTCACAAGTGTGAACTTCACAGTTCTCTTAAAAATGTCGTTCGTTTTGTATGCCATATTAAGCGCTATGGATACTGATTATGAGTTAACATCACTAAAATTTCGTTCTAAACCTTATTGGAGTGAATTCATACACGGCGTGAATATGAGTTTACTAAATTGCGAAGCGTTTAAGTAATTAATCACATTATTTAATTTAAAACTTTCAAAAAAATTAAACTATTAATTTACTCTAAAATATTTTATTTAAGATATTAAAAAAATAAGGAAAATACTTAATTTATAGTTAAATTCTAATTTTTCTCTCATTCCAGTGAAAATCACTTTATTTTTTTACAATAGTTCGCCATATTTTTTCTGACTAATATAAATTTTTAGTTAAATTAAAGGCGTTTGTCGCATATTTTATTTCAATAATAATACAGTATTTCTATTCAATTTCGATACATGTAGCAATAAGAGTAGTCTAAATAAGTGCAATTGGTTGGACGATAATAGATTATTGACAACCATGGCATTCGAGGATGACATTGTATGCGGTTTTATGTCAAGAATTTGTATTCCCATAAAAACCGAAACTATTTTCGTTTTCTTTGCAGTTACACTATCAAAGGATTCATTCTAATTATTCGGTTATTGCATCATTAATTGTTCCGATTTTAACTATTTTAGCTGAAAAACTAAATAAAAGGTATAAAACTTAAATAATCTGCTGTCCATTTTCAACTTTATTTTCATTTTTCGAATATTTTTTTCTCTATTTGTGAAAATTGTGTAAAACTAACTCCCAAATAATTGTTACCAGTAAAAAAATAAAACCTTTCCCAACTTCTAAAATCTTTTTTTTTCGTTTGTTTAATATGGTCCCGAAAATCTTTTGTATCAAACAAAACTTAATCATTTTATTTCATAATTTTTTTATGCAGTGTACACGTCTACCTCTCACCACACAAATTTCAAGATCCAATAAAACTAATGCAAAATAACCGAATAAGTTCGCACGATTATACGCCGTGCGACTTCAGCGAAATGACGAATAACTTCGGACTTAAGTGTGTGCGACCACTGCTTATTGAAAATCAACTGTCAATGGTAACACCTGTTATCAAAAGACAACGATACTCGTCTCTCGCCAATATATGGCGCATTTACGATTTACCCGTTTGGTTAGCGCTAATAAGCTTTTGGTTATTTTTAACATTCGTAATAACGGTAATCAAAACTAAGGGCAGGTTCAGAAAATGCCAGTTTTTGCGACAGTTTGGCTCAATTTTGTGGATCTTTTTCAAACCATTATTAGCGAAAGGAGACGTTAAAAGGTTTTATGCGGTCACTTATTTATTTTGGCTGTTTTCGCTTCTACCGGTTATCGAAATATTCAAAAACGAATTGATCGCAAAAATTGTGACCGTATCGGAGCGGCAGATCAATACTATCGACGATCTTATTGACGAAAATAGTGTTACTCTGACCACTAACCGTAAAGATCTTGACCTATTGAAAAGAGAGAGCGCTAAGATAAATGATGCGGTGATTGGGGAGAAGTTTCGCAAATTGGCTGACAAGACAGTGGCGGTGACCGCAGATATTCTTTTCGATTACGTCGAAAATATCAATGAAATGAAAAAGCGTGTGCAACAGATTTCGGTGCTGGAGGACGAGTATTCAATGAAATGGCTTAACGGTTGGATGTCTATTCTGATTAAGGTTCGCATCGGCACCCAATCATATTTTCCGCGATTGATTACACCAATTTGTTTCAACTCTAATTTTTCTCGCATTCAATTGGCTAATAAAATGTTAGTGCATATTAGAAATTTAAAGAAAAAATTATTATTTTTTTTTCGTTTTAATAATATCAAAAATTAATTCTCTTATTGTATTCACTCAGTTTGATGAGCTGTTTCGAGACTGGAATTCTTATTTATTTAAGTCAATCGAAGGTTAACTTCATTATACACACGTATTTATTGCTATTCAAAAAGATGAAGATTCACTATCCGGACTCAGTATCGGCACTGTTGGGAATTATCGAGGAAGTGGACTATTCTAAAGCGAAGATAGATGCCATCACTTGCGCTGATACGCGTTACATATTTATATTATTCGCGTATTTAGTATTTGCGTGTAAAATTGCGTTTATTGTTGAGTTACTAATTAAATACGCGACGAGTCGTAAAAATAAAATAATAAAACACGTCAGACGTTCGAATGGGAACACGATTTGTGGAACTGTTGTCGGTATTCAACCGAATATGATGGGTCAGAACTTCATGACTGGGCTTCAAATCCGAGATTACTGTCTCGCTTTGGACGGTCGTCGTCGAGAAGTTTAATATCGGCTGCACATAAACACATTAACTAATATTTTCGAAATTATACTAAGTTTATCGGTTTTTAAATTTTTTGATTAAAAATAAGATACAATTGCTTAAAGCAATACGATATTAAAATTTTAATTAGTCTTATAATTAATTTGAATTTGATCGATCATTTTTATTGTTCACTTTTTTGATCGCAAAACATGTGCAAAAAAATAAAATAATTATTAAAAATGTGTTTGGATTGACTTTTTTTTGTAAAAACAAGATTAGTTAAAAAAGTGTATTAATTTTCCACAATTATTAATTTTTTCAAAATTATTGTTTTCAAATTTAAGGAATTATCGAATTAAATGCGTCTGTATTTTTACGGGAAAATTGATTACAGTATTTAAATTAAAACATTTAGATATTATTAAATATCATATTAATTTAAAGCTAAACGGAAACAGATCCGACCGCTGCACCATCGACATCAGTCGCAGCTTTATTTGATGCTTTGAAAGAAAATCCAGAGTTTGCACCCAAACCACTGCCCAATCCAAGGCTAAAACCATTGCCACCGCCAGTACTGCGTGAGGCGCCGCTTCCGAACACAAAACCGTCGGAAGAGCCACCGCCTAATCCTAGACTCAAGCCAGAAGAAGAGCCACCGCCCAAACCTAAGTTCAAGCCTGAAGAGGAAGCAGTTCCCGATCCTAAGTTCAATCCAACGTTTTTGCTCAATGAAGCTGTGGTCGATGCTGATGGTAAAGCAACGTTCGCAGCCGTTAATATTTTCGCTGCTGAATTGACTGCCGCACTGGCAGTCGATGAGCCCGAAGCACCTGCACTACCAGATGCAGAAACTGCTTTTTTGGCATTTAATTTGGCTGAACCAGAGGTTTTTGCTCCGAATCCGAGTGCTTGACCCCTCACTGATCCAGAATTGGATGCTCCTCTCGCAACTCCCGCTCCGTACGCTCCAAAGCCACTAAAGCCTCCGAATCCACCACCAAAACCTCCAAAACCTGGTGCATAAGCGGGTCCGGGAGCAAAACTAGGCCAGAAACCTAAGCCTGATGGTCCGAAACGGCCATTAATGTGTTTTGTCAGCTGAATATTAATAAATAAATATTTAATTTTTATAACACAAAGTTTCACAAAATATTTATTTTACAAGTTGATCCCAATTAAAAGCAGCGCCATTGGCGGCCACCACATCACTCCACTTAACGTCCGGATATTTGGCACCAAAATCTGTGATCCATTTGCCGACCGCTTCGGCAGACCAGTCATTATTATTATCGGCTAAAATTTTGATCAATTGACTCGCGGGGTTTCGATTTGCGACCGCTAAACAAACGAAATTTTTTAAATAAAAATAAATCAAATCAAACTTTAATTATATATAAGTTTTGTGTGGCAGTACAGTGCGTGTGAGCATGTAATTTGTGCCAATTGAATGCGTCGCCATTATTGTTGACCGCTGCTGTCCAGTCGACGCCCGGAAACTGCGTGCCATACTCTTTGATCCATTGCTGAACCGATTCGGAGTTCCACTTGTGATCGTTGTCTGCCAATCGGGTGTGCAAGTCATGCGCTCTGAAGTGTTGAATGTGGTGTCCGAGAGTGCTATCGATTGAGAAATTTTTTCCATTATCGGCCACAATCTTTTGCCAATCGATTCCCTTAAATTTGGCCCCAAAATCGGCAATCCATTTGGTCACAGCATCTGATTTCCAGTCATTGCTCGCATCGCCAAGTATTTTCTGCAACTGCTGTATTGCGTCGAAACGTTTCTTAATTGTAAACTTATCTGTTTAATATTTATTGGAAAATTGTTTTAGATTTTTGTTTTGAAATACTCATTAAAAACAATAACCTAATAGATCTTCAATTTTAAAATCTTTTCCATTGGTTGACACAATCTGCGACCAATTGACGTGAAATTTAGCTCCATTATCAGCAATCCATTTGGTAATCGCTTCCGAATTCCAGTCATTACTATTCTCTGCCAGTAATGCTTGCAATTGTTTGGATGCGTCCACTTGTGCCGATCGTATTGCGCCTTCAATAGTGATTTATATATTTAGGAAATTGTTATATTTATTCGTTTATCGGATATCTCACCAAAAAGTTGGCTAATCTTAAATCCTTGTCCATTATTCAGTGTAATATTAGCCCAATTCAGTTTTGGAAATTCGGAGCCATTTTGTTGAATCCACGCTTGAACTGCCTCTGAATTCCAATTATTGCTGTTGTCTTTTAGCAAATGCTGCAACTCGTGAATCTTTGCCCACAAACCCAAACCATGAATATGCGGCGCGTGAACGTGAAATTTATGAGAAGTTATCTTCACCGAAGAAGTAGAGCCATCATCAGCGGACACGTCAGCCTCGGATGACGCTCCACCTCCAGCTGTGAGGTCAACTTCAGACGCGGTATCGCCTCTTGAAGAGACACTACCAGAGGAAGCGATATTTCCTTGAGAGGATATGCTCACGGAATGTGCCGAATCTGCGTCGCCTGCGACTCCCAATCCGATTCCCAAATCTTTATCTGAACTGATAGAAATCGATGGATTAGAGCCTAGTTTCAGGGAAAATGTATTCTCAGTGAGAGCTGAGCAATACGTGGCGAATAAGAAAACTAATATCACTTTCATTTTTAATAATTTGTGAATTTAAAACTAATGAAAATATTTGGCTTTTACTTCACTAAATCACAATCAAATAAAAGCTGACTCAATTCGGTTTAAAACCATTGTTTATATATTGGCATCGTTTCCGTTATTATAAATTAATCGTCAGTTCATCCGCATATGGTTTTACTCGATTTTGACATTTTTCCAATTGTATTCTAAATTAAAATTAATTGATACAATAAATCTGGTGAATTTATTTCAAGCGAGCATTTATTTCATATCGATTGTATTTTATTTTGAGATTAATACCGTAATGCACATATGTCTGTCTTGTTGTGCCGTAAATTTGATTCACTATAAATATATATCAAAAAACTGTTACCTTTTAATTTATATCGATGGGCGGAAAGTAGTGTTGTTTTTGATTTTTGATTTTGGAATTTTAATTTTGATTTTTTTCGAATTTTTATTAATTAATTAAAGGAAAATTAATTAAGAAAATCAAATCAAAATACAATCAAAATAGAAAACTTGAAAGCGACAGAACACTAGTAGAAAGTACTGGAATAGATATTCAGAATTAGAGAATTATAGAGTTATAATAAATAGTAAAAGAACGTTTTATTTTCGATCACTTGCGAGCAATTTTGCACCCAATTATGTTATATTTTTGTGATAGATTAATATATTTTTAAAAATATGAACGTAACATTGATGTGTCTGTACTGGATATAAATTATAAATCCTTTGTATAAATTGTTATTTTATTTTTCAGTTGCCACACATTTTTAAATAATAAATTTGTAGTCGTTGTTAGTTCGCTACTCATTTAACAAATTTTTCAAATTTCAAATCTTGAACAAATTTAGAAGTTATACCCTTTTAGAAACTACAGATCGAACTTTAATGCTTCTTATTTTAATTTTACTTTCGATCAGATAAGTTTTAATTTCAAATATCATGTTTCAAGTTTTATACTTTATAATTCCCTCCTGAAATCTTTTCAAAAACTTCTTTATTATCATTTCATATCATATGAGTGTCTGATGAATAATGTAACGGACAGACAAACAGACAAGCAAACAGACAAGCAAACAGACAAGCAAACAGAATGCCAAATAATATAACGTTATTTATTTAAGAT
>JAQIVF010000276.1:0-26291 GCA_034698365.1 Steganacarus magnus
TGCTCTTTTCGGTGCGCACAAACTTTTTGCAATAAATTTTATTTATTAAAAGTGTAAGCTCTCATTAAAAACGGTTTGTCTTTGAATTTACTACCGAAAAAAAAGAGAGAGAAGTTATTTATGTATTTAATTAAACGTAAATTAATTTTCGTATATATTTATTAATATATATGGTTTTATTGCAAAAATTAAAAAAAGACAACTTTAATATAAATTTTAATAACCAAAACAATTAATTTGAAGCATGCATTTTTTTGCCAAAGAGTTTAATGATATTGCATTGATATGATATATCTATCAATGTTTAAATTAAGATAACAGACATTTAGAATAAGTCACTCACTCTCTCTGCAGCGGAATATTTTAATATCAAAATAAGAAATTACTTTTTGAAATAGAATTTGCATGAATAATATTCACATTTTTAGATTTTATGAATATATTTATAGATATACGTATTATTTATTTAAAATAAAAATCAGTAATCATTCCAAGTGGGGAAACATACATACATACTACACACACAAACACAAAAAACTGAAAAAATCTGGAAAAATACAGTTGCGCTGTTAACACAACAACTGTTATAAGAAAAAAAAATTCAATCAGATCTGATTTGTATAAACGTATGATTCGTCAATTAAGCTAAATTGAGTATAAAAATACAAACGAAAACACAAAGGCAACATCGATTAATAAATAAAATAAAAAACTTTCATTATTGGTGTTTCTCTGTATGAATCGGGTCTTTGGCCTTTTCAAGGGTAACGCAAAATATTGATCTGATCCATGTCGCTGCAGCGGTTATCGATCCATGTCATTGACATAGTGCTCAAGCTTTGCAGCATCCATCCATGTTTTTGTTAGGTTAATGCTATTGCGGAGATAAAATAAGCTTTTCATTGTGCGCTATGCTCTTCGCAAAACTTATGCGATACGAAACGAGCGTACGATTATTGTGTGTTGCTATCTCTCGCTAAACACCAAATAAATGATAAACGAGCGAAGAGTGTTGAACATGTTAAATAGAGAGAGCGAGAGAGAGAGAAAAGTGTATCGAACTGTCCTCGCACTTCATAGGAAAAAACGATTTGCCCCTTTTTAGTCTAATAATAATTAGCGTTCGACTGTGTGTGTGTTATTAATAACACAATGACTTTAACTGCAACGTGACTGACGCAGGGATTCTGTTGATTTCGATTCGTTGTGTTATTGATTAATCGCGAGCAATCAATTCCGTTGATCTCTAAAATCGGTTAATACACATTCGCTTGTGTGTGCGAATTGAAGTTAATTTTTCGAGCCAATCAGTAAATAGTATTGTGGGGGACGACAACTATAAAACAGTATTTCTGATACTTATTTCGAGTATATTTAAAGCGTGTTATGAAAAATTGTTCGTCAGTACAGTAATATAATAATAAGCCAAAAAACTTCTCTCACACAGACTCAAACAGAGAACTGTAATGCGCGCAAAACTTGTTACATAATACTTTTTACTACGAGTGTTAAGATAGTTAAAAGTCCTGTTTTGTAAAGTGATTCCAACTATTTTTTATCTTTTAACGTGCGCTCACAGATATACTTGTGTATATAAATATATATAACAAGCGTTCAACTTATTTCCCGTGAACTTCAACGCGAAGATTTCTCTCTCGTAGTAGTCGTTGCTAAACCCACCCAAACCGGGTTTTGTTTTGAGCGTTCAGAGCGTGTCTCACCGATGACGCCCTCCAGAGTTCGTCTCATAACAGCCAGTCAGACCACTTTCGCTGTCATTCGCAACTCGTAAACTGATTGAAGCACTACACACTATTACAACTCTGCTCTGCATTACTCGACAGTTCGACTAAAAGAGTATTTCAGTTTTTGGACATTTCTTGTTGTGAACCCAACTCATCATTAAAGTCTATAACAATATTCAACATTTATTTTTGAAGTAATCTATTTTCTATGTGTTCATCGTATCAATTCAACTCTAATCAAACTTTAATATCAATTCGCGTTGAATTGAAGTTAGTGAACAATTATTATTGCAGTAAATGTTGGTGTTTTTCTAGCGAAAACTTTCGTCTAATTTTTGGTTCATATTATTGTTCATTACGGACTTAAAAAACAATTATATTTATATTGTATTTCATTTTCAATGTTTTGGTGAATTTGTACTTTTCATAATATATTTATATATATTTATTACTCGCACTCGCATTATATTTATATGTTTACTATTTTGATGCGTTATTCAAAAAATTTGATATAAAACGCAAGCAAAACAAAAAACGAAAACAAAAATGATTTTAAGTGAAAAAGATTTGCAACTATTAAGTTCAATACCGGCCACAACGGATTCCGAGTCCGATCGAAAGGATAATGACTTAAAAATTGGTATAATTTTAAATACATATTTTATTTTATTCTATCGTAATAATATAGTTAGCATAATATTACACACATTATTAGTAGTAATGCAAAAATATAGTTGTTTCTCGTGACAAACACTTAATTGAATAATATGTGTGTATGTTATTGGGTGTTACTGTCGGTCATTGACCGCAGTTATGAGAGATAACACGCTTAGCATTAATATTGCGTTTATGGGTGAAAGCGCTTTAGTTTCAATTTTTAGCCCATCGCAGATGTGATGCGCGTTGCGCTGCTTTGTTTTAAAGCTAATAATTTTTTCACATTAATTAATCTAAATTAACTGAAAAAAAAATTATAAATAAATTTAAAAAATGATTATTTTTATAGAATTTGATGGCACAACCGTATTATGTCGGGTGTGTGGCGACAAAGCCAGTGGATTTCACTACGGTGTCCACTCTTGTGAAGGATGCAAGGTTAGTGACCCGAAAGCTCTTTGTTAACCAATATTAATACATTACACAACGTGCGGGGGTTGAGCTGTAGCGCTGTTTTCAAATTTATTAACAAATAACTATATTATTTTTAACTACTTTCTCTTTTAATCTCTTTCTTCAATTAAAGTCGCGAAACTGTAAGGAGCTCTACTGAACGCACTTGTTTCTTATAAATACTAGTTATATCTAGGGATTATACTACTGTTATATCTAGGGATCAATATTAATGTTTCACCTATTATTACCTATTTGAGTGTTCTCATTGCTCTATATATTATATAATCGGATCAAAAATTCTTTTTTCTACGAATATTTCTTAATCTCACCAGATTTGTAATAATCGTTTAGTGGTCAGGTTGAAGGGAGGGAGAAGAGAGGAGAGAGAGAGAGAGAGAGGCGAGAGAGATGTGATATAAAAATATATTCACTCATCGAGAATGGGAGAGTGAGGGCAAGTATTTCGATGAGTGAGTTCACGGTCGGCCACAAGCAATAAAGTGTTGGCCATGAAGCCGTTCAATGCTCCGCTAAGAGCTCATATCTGCTTATTTTTGCTATTTCTCCCCGTCTTATCTCGTCCTTAAGTAGTCCTACTGATTCAAATACTTAGAAAACAAGCTGTCGACCAAAGTTGTTCAATTTGCCAAAAAGTTCATTGAACGGGATATTTTTTGATGCGCTATCGCTTAATGTTTTGAAGTGTAGCTCATAATGCAATCGTTACCAGACGACCGAAAAACCAGACTTAAGCACATAATTAAATTATTAGATTCTGAGTATGCGCTTATTGTTTGTTAATTATTCGGAATTCTAGTAAAATATATATTTAATACCCCAATAATGTGATAGATTTAGAGTATATTAAACGGCGTATTGTATTGTTATTAAAAATTAAGATGTAGTCATAGAAACAATAACAACACACAAAAAATATAGATTACGTGTGTGTGTTCACATGTGAACACACAATTAGTTGGTAGCATAAACTCTATACTGGTATGGCAGCGTTAACCCGATAGATAGGGTGGCTAAAAATATAGAGTATGCAGCAGTATGTACAGGGCTCTATACAGTGCTCTATACTGGTGAGTGCATTTGCCTCAAATACGCTTATTGCCCTTGAAAAAATACATAGTTCATTGACCGATATTTGCGGCGCGAGTGCGCAGGCTTGAACTCGTATACTGCCTGATATTCGTTTTGATCCATGAGCTTTTATATTACCTGTATATACATACACACACACATAAACTAAAAGTTCATTTACCCTAACATTTATCTCTCTTTTCTCTCTTTCTGTGTTTTGCTCTTTATTTGAGTTTCCCTTCGCAATAACACCAAACACTACACCGTAATCGTAATATTTTCTTCATCATACACTTTGAATATGTAATATATTATATATATCTCTTTCCTCCCCACACATAAATCGGTTTTTGTTGTGTTTATTTAACCATATGCTCTCTTCGCATATATACCTTTTCCTCTTCTTTTCAATTCCCTTAACAGAATACGACATTTTCCTCTTACTATTGATAGTCAGTCAGGTTATATGGATATATACAATTATACTGTATACTGCATAGACTATATGCATATATGGGCACCCTTTTCCTTAAAGGCTGCCTTTTTTGTTGAACACCGAAAGTGGTCGCACCACAATCCAATAACAATTGAATAGATGCGAGTTTTTGTGAAATTTCGCGAAGTTCAAGTTCAAGTTCACTTCCAAAATAAATTCTGCGTCTTTTATAATATGTGTTAGGGGTTAATACATAATTCTTACCGCTTTTTCCTTGACATTTCCTTTTAATTATGGCTTTTGATTTTATGTTTCGCTATACTATTGGCTAAAACTAACACACAACAGAACGCACAGCGAAACAGCGATTTATCAAATTATAATTTATTAGAAAATGTGTTTTGTTTAGACTCTAAACATGCGCTTATTATCATTATTATTGTTGTGTTTTAGGGCTTCTTTCGCCGAAGTATACAGCAGAAGATCCAATACAGGCCATGCACCAAAAATCAACAATGCTCTATATTGAGAATCAATCGAAACAGATGCCAGTATTGTAGGCTAAAGAAGTGTATCGCAGTTGGCATGTCTCGTGACGGTAAGCTATAGTTTACGCACTTTTTTATATATATTAATTTGTTTCGTTAATAAATACTCGCAACACAAAGCGCACAATAAGGGCCAACAGCGTTACTGAGAGTGGCTTTATTGAGCCATTAACCTATCATAACGTTTCCTTACCTAAACATTTATAGTAATTGTGTGCAACGCGATTTTTTTATGCGTGCGATCCTTTTATTGTGAGTCAACCAGTAGTCGCTGATTTTTTCTCATATAGCTTATGCCGAAAAGTGATATTAACTGAAAAGGCAGTGCATTCGTATGGCTTACGAAATCTTAAATCATGTGAATACGTGATTCTTTTATATTTGTATTTCGCCCGTCAATGTGGAAAATGAAGCGTTAAAAAATTAGTTTGGTTTTCCTGCGAAATATTTAAGTTTACCGCAAGCTTTTGTATAGCCTTCAGGCCCACCAACAAACCAATTATTGCCATTTTTCGAAATTAGTTCGGTTTTTAAAATGATTTTAAAAAAACATTATTGGATTGTTAGCTGTTTTGGCAGTAAGTTATATAATTATTATTATCTGTACATAAATAAATAAACGATACACAATAATTTTTTAATACACACGTATTTATTTATTATAATGTTTACTCCGCACACTCGATGTAAACAACGCTGGGTTAATAACTGTTACTTTGGGTCATAAAAGGGTACCAGTGAGGTGGTGTTTATAAAAACTTGTTGTATATTCAAGTTCACCGAACGGCGCGTTTTGCTCGTCTATATACTGTACAGTTCCGGACTCCTAAACATGAGTAGTCTTTAATTGGATTTTTTTCTGTAATGATTAATTACTACACGATAATATGCTTATTAATGATATAAGCTTAATTCGGATGAAACCTGTCTTTTCTTTTAAAAAAAGTAGTTTTTTTTCTAACAAAAACTTTGTTTAAGTATTTAAACAAAAATAACAAATAAATAAAAGTAATAATTTATAATCGAAAAGAATCCAGAATTTTTAGTAGTAATTACTGAAATTTTTTAAATTTAAAACTTAGAGCAAAAAAAAACTATTTACGTTAACGCAAATTTCACTGTTATCCTAAATACTTCCAATTCGACGCACAACATGGCAGCACTAATGCCTTTGTTTGGCAACTCTCTCACTACCAGTATAAGTTAATGCATATAAGAACATTTTCTGTGCGCGCGTTCTACCGAAGTATGTATTATTACTTTTGGCAAAAAGAGGGGAAACTTTTCCACACTAAATATACCATCCAAGTGCCAGTGCAAACACTGGGGTTTGTTGAGTAAATATTGGATTTTTTAATATTTTGGTTGAAGCCTGCTTTTTTCAGAAAAATATTTGAATTTTTTGTGTGTGGAATAGTTTATGGAATTCTATCACTTTCAATGATTATGTTATTTTGATAAAAATATTTTAAATTCAAGGACTATAGACTTCTAAAATAAAAACATTCCCACCACTGATGAGAGAGAGCGAGAGCGCGCATCATTTACCGGAAAAGTTGAGATTTTTCATTGAGAATCGATCAGATATCCGCTCGATGGGTCTCTAGTTGGATTATTTTGTTTTTAAACGCAACTTCCTTATTACGGTACATACAGTATGTTCGCGAATTTTTCTTTTAAAATAACGTATAGGTAATATATAATTTTTCAGAGCTCCGCAGCAGTTGGCTGTTTTTTGTTTTCGGCACAAGTTTTAAAACACAAACAAAACAGATGTTGTGCGCGAGCATCTATTAATTAAAAATGCGCTCTACATCCGTATTTTTTTTATTTAATTGTAACAGTGAGCACTGGCAGGGCATTAAAAGATGATATAAATGTAGGTTTTTCGGAGAAATATTTTCCTAAAAGATTGACGCATTCATTTTCAAGGTCTGCGCCACTTGAATGTCGCGTACATTAATGCTCTGCATTATT
This sequence comes from Steganacarus magnus, assembly GCA_034698365.1. Classification (NCBI taxonomy): domain Eukaryota; kingdom Metazoa; phylum Arthropoda; class Arachnida; order Sarcoptiformes; family Steganacaridae; genus Steganacarus; species Steganacarus magnus. The sequence goes on from JAQIVF010000276.1 coordinate 6,909, forward strand.
GCGTGAATGCATCTCTCTATATATCTCTCTCTCTCACACACACTATAATCCCCATATAGTTGTTAAGGTCAACCATACAGAGTTTTCGATCGATCACGATGTTTTCAGTTTCAACAGAATCGCGTACTTTCAAGACTGATTCAATAAACAACTAAAATAGCATTAGAATAAAAGGTGGAAATCGAAAGTAGTAGATATTATAGAAGGAGAGAGAGGATTGATTTACTTAATTGTTTATTTGTTTGTATGTTTGAGAAACTTTTCGCTAATTAACTACGCGTCAAAATATTCTATTAACTACTGGTTTTCTCTCAGTGAAATCACTATTGTATTGTGTTGTGTGACATTTCGTATTTAAAAAAACTGATTTAAAACACCCACAGTTTAACTATAATACTGAATGATACACAACCGTTATGTATCATTATCTGCCACCATTATTCCGTACGTAATCAATTATTATTACCTAATAATTATTATAATAAATTATAATAATAATAATGAAGTTCAAAGTCTTATTTAATACTTTATATAAGATTTGAATATTAATTATAGTATGAACTATATTCTCGTAATTTAAAATTTTTATATTTTATTTTAATTGGTCAAGAATTCTTAACTAATTTAAGAATTTATATTGTGAATTACAGAGAAAATTTTTCAGTTTTCGTTTTTTTGGGATGTGTTTGATAATAATAACGTTTTAATAACTTTCTTTTCACTCTCTTTCTTTGAGCTTTTCTTTTGAATAAACTTATTTATTATTCAATGTTAAAATTTTATTAATAAATTTTAACGAATAAGAAAATTTATTGCCTCCAAATTTATTACAAAATCTGCGAACGTTACAATCTATCGTTAATTTTTACATTGAAATATGGCTTTTTCATTGAATAGTCGCGCATAATAAGAGAGAGCCTCATATGACTCTATTATTATGACGCAAATCAAGTGCGAGTAATTTATTAAACGGTGTTTTTTATATATACATATAATATTTCGATTGTATAATTTTTTTATTGTTTAATAATAGCGGTTCGGTTCGGTCGCGTTCCGAAACGGGAAAAGGCAAAAATATTGGCGGCGATGCAGAAAGTGAACGCCAATTCGCAGGAGAAAGCGCTTTGTCTGGAGCTGGAGGACGAGAACCGACTGTTGACTACAATAATTAAGGCGCACGAAGAAACCTGTGACTACACGAGGGAGAAAGTGGCACCACTTATCGAAAAATCACGTACTCAACCGGTTTACGCTCACTGTCCCCCACAAATGGTATGTTACCACTACTATGTACTGCAAATCGCTATTATCGCCTCTTTTTTAATACATTATTTAATAGATTTATATCTGATAATTGTTTCTGTGTGTGTGTGTGTGTATATGTGTTGCGTCAATAAGCGGCGGCATTAAGATATAGTGTTATAGCAATAACTCCGAAATAAATTGACTGAATAGGTTTGACGCGCATTATTAGTGTATTTTTAGCCGCATTTATTTCATGGCAAACAAAAAAATTATAGATAGTGCTCTTAGTCTTAAACTGACGCAATATTTTAGTTGTTTTCTTTATATTTTATTTATTGATGATTCTGGGGAAAAAATAAAGTGTTTAGTTCTCTTCTGTAGAAGGAAAATATTTCTATTTTCGAGAAAAACTTTCGATATATATTTTTAATCCCACCGGAAATAGATAAAACAGTGTTTGAATTAAGGTCGCATCTATTATATTATATGAACGTTATTACAACAGAGTGTAGTGTATATGTGTTGCGTATATGAGTGTGTGTGGTGTGTACTGTGTACATGCTTAAAAAGTAGCTGATCAATATTCTTACAGACAATGTCAAGGATAAAGATATATATATATATATATAATGGTTTTTGTAGTGCGCATATTTTTGATTAGTATAAACCTTGAAAATAGGGGTATGATCTGTTAGTGTCCCCGCGTTTATAGATTTCCATTAAAAAACTATAAAAAAATAAAAGTTTTATGTGACATTGCAGGAATTCGTGTGTGTGTTTTTCTTTCTCTATTTTTGTTTGAAATTAAAAACATTTTCTGATCGTAATACAACAGTATATTTTTGTTACGTAAAATCTACTAGTAATGGACACCGTGATATCTCAATCCTATTTTCAAGGCTTATTACTTCAATATACACACCACACACACACACACACATGCAAAAAATGCGCACTACAACACTACAAAAACCATTTTATACGCTAAATATTTAGCCTTGACATTGGCTGGCACTTTCTCTACTACATTGGCTGTTGAAACCTTTTCCAATAATATAGCGAATAGAAATTAGCGGTTTTATCATTTTAATATATTAGATTTTTATTTTATTTTATAATTGTGTTAAAAAAATTATTTTTCAAACTATAAATATATTAATTAATAAAAATGGTGATTTTTCGAACCAAGGCTTGCCCGCTAAACCCGATGCCGCAGCATGTGATCGAAAACGGTGGCACAAATCGTATTCTCGAGGACTTTAGCGAACGCTTTTCGCCCGCAATTCGAGGAGTGGTGGAGTTCGCTAAACGCATACCAGGCTTTGGTATGCTATCACAGGACGATCAGGTCACTCTTTTGAAGGTAAACGCGATAAATCTAATTAACTTTTTTTTAATGCAAGCAAAAAAAACAACTATTAAAAATCTTTTAGTGATTAAAAACTAATGTTTGTTTGACGCAATTGCAGGCTGGAGTGTTTGAAGTGCTTTTGGTTCGGTTGGCGTGTATGTTCGACTCGCACACCAATTCGATGATATGTCTGAACGGTCTGGTGCTGAGACGTGAAGCGCTACACTCGGCGAGTAACGCCCGCTTTCTTCTCGATTCGATGTTCGACTTCGCCGACAGACTAAACTCGCTTCGGCTAACCGATCACGAGGTCGGACTGTTCTGCGCCATTGTGGTGATCGCTGCCGGTAAGACATCGCGATTGCTATTGCTATTGCAAGCTGTAATGCGTTTCTAAGACCTTATCATTTTTTGTGTGAGTGTATGTGTTGTGCGCACTGCGTTAACAGTAACAGTAAATAAAACTAGTAAACCTTAGACCAATACTCGAATTACCTCTAAAAGGAAAAGAGATTTCCTCTCCTTGTCATCATTTCCTTGAATTTTTATTTATTACTAAACTTACTATTTATTATTTATTACCACATCTGTTATCGACTTAATAGGGAATTAAATGATTTATTATTTTTTGAACGGCATGTTGCGATTGAGTGTGCAGTGCGACTGCATTACGTGATTGCATTGCCGCAACTGTGAGTGAGTGTGTGTGCACTCTCTCTCTCTCTCTCTCTCTCTCTCTCTCTCTCTCTCTCTACCCATACTTTTTGCCATCCAAGCAAATATGCTTTTTTTAATATTAATATACCACTATTAATATACATACTACTTATGTAATAATAATTATGATTCGCTTGCTGTGAAGTGTGTGTGGTATTTATATAAATGTTTTTCTTTGTACATAACTTAATTTTAAACTTGAAAAATACGAACTTTTTTCTTTTATCTCGGAGGCAAATCTCCAAAACAAAAACAAGATTATTGTATCACAAATCTATTACGCTTTTCAGATTTTCTTCTTTAAATTTATTATTAATTAGTTGTTTTGCTTCATTATTATTGAATAAATTACTTCGATTAGCGTAGTAGTGTTTTTGTTTCAAAGGGATCTTTTCGCAAAAATATCTCGCGATAATTTAAACATTCGCACGACTTTTTTTTCTTTATTCTTATAAATAATATCAATAGCATTGAGCGTTTTTTTGTTGCTCATTTAAAAAAAACCAGAGTTAACCAATTAGTAGTTCGTAGGCTTTAAATAGGGTTCACACACACAGCAACAGCATTCGCAGACTTCTTTGTTTTCAGGAGAAAACACTTTCTGCTGGAAAGAAGACTTGCGAAAGTGAGGCGCGTCTGAAAAAGTGAGGTCATTAGTATGAACCGGAGAGTTCATGGCTAACGTCCCCATTTAGCCGATTTATATTCATGTAATGACTTTGCTTAAAAAACTTTCGCTTTTTTGTTCACCCCTACCATTACTTTATCGGGTAATCATATGCCAAAGCGCTTTCAGCAAATGTTTTTTTCAATGAAATATGTGTTGCAGTGCGACATAGAAAAATAAAAGTTAGTCAGCGTCTCACATGACATAAAACTATCAGCGAAATGCGACAAACGCTGTTGTTATTGTTAAGAGGAGCTATGCCTTTCTTAGTAAATATTTTCACTTTTTAAAAACTTTGCCATATCATTCAAAGCGCAACTACACATCAACCCTGACCTCAATCGGTGTCAAAACACATTTTTTCAGTTTGGTCCGCATTTTCAGTTCAAAAACTGCACTCTCGAAAGTTGTTTAACAAAAAAGTTCTCGTAATAGAGTAAAGTAACGAAAAAGTGAAATTAGTTGACCTTATTTCACGCAGTTATGACCCACTTTATGATTTACTTTCCCCCACTAATACACCCGCAAAGGATGTTTCCCTCTTTTCTGGCGAACTTTTGTCGAAACCGTTTTTCTTTAAGCAACAATTTTTTTCAGTGAAAAAAAGTATATTTTACTTCACCTATCATGCCAAGCATTGTACAGTACACTTTGAATTACTGAAATAAAACGTAAAAAACTTCCATGACCCAGATATTGAAGAGATGATGCTTTTTGTCATTGAAGTAATTCAATGTTAAATGCAATGCGCGTTAGCATCGGCCTTGAAAATAACTAGTTGTTGTAGATTATGGCACTGACTAACAAACACTTTCTCCCTCTCCTTCGCTGTTTTGCTGTTTTCCTCTCTTATTCTGCTGTGTTTAGTCTTACGTTTTGGCCACACAGAAAAAAATTCTAATATTTTCCGTTCGACACACTTATTACGCTCATACCAGTTGTTTGTCAGTCAGTTTTTAGTTTTTGGTTGAGAATGTGTTGGTTATAAGGCATAAGCGCTGAGTTTTGCGAAGCTCTCTCTCTTAAAACACAATGGATTGCAAATCTAATATATTAAATCGCTATTTGTTAGATCGTCCGGGTCTGCGCAACATAGATCTCGTGCAAAAGATTAACCGTAAACTGGACGACGTGCTACAAAAAGCAGTGACATCTAATCATCCCGAGAATCCGTGTCTGTTCAGCGAACTGAAGAAGAAGATTCCCGATCTTCGCACTCTGAACACACTTCACTCGGAAAAACTATTGGCCTATAAAATGGAGCCGCGAAATGGTCAGGACGGCCATAACGGTGGCGGCGATGCGCCACAGCTTGTGTGCAATTACTCGTCATTGATTCCCGAGCAATGGAGTCAATTCGCAATGATGTCAACCAATCAAATAAAGGGACACATCGATGACGACAATCGAAGCAACCGAAGCACGTCATCGCCGGGACAGGCGAGTCAACCCGGAGATTGGAGTAGTTCTGACTCGAAGGACGCCATCGAAGGTTTGTTCGGAAGCCCGCGTTCGCTGAGTATGAGCAGTAACGAAGACATGTCGCTGCGATCGTCGCTATCAGCCGGAAATAAGGCTATCTGTTATATGAACGGCGAGTCGCATCAGAAGCGAATGATGAACCATAACGGCAGACAAATGGCGCAATCATCTCACTTAACCCGTAAGCCGATGAAGATGGTTAGCGCTTCCGTCTCGTGTCCGATAAACGATACCAATAATCAAGAACACAGTTCGAGTACCGACGAGATGTATCATCGAATCAATAGTCCAGTTAAAAGCGGCAACAATATGGTTGGAAGTGCCAATTATAGCAAAATACGTCGCGTTGACTCACCAACCGATTCGGGAATAGAGAGCGGCAAAGAGCACGGCAATGGTAGCACTCCTACCACATCAGTATGTTCTAGTCCACGATCTGCTATGGATGACAAAGTAAAGGACGTGTCAGACTCTGAGGGAAGTGAGAAGCAAGAGTCGATCGATGACATGCCAATGTTGAAGAGGGCTTTACAGGCACCGCCTCTTATTAATACTAATATGTTGATGGATGAGGCTTATCGTCACCATAAAAAATTTCGAGCTGCTGCCAGAAAAGAGGGCGATTCACTAAGTCCTTCGACCACAACCATTACACACACAGCAATGCCATCGATGCCGGAATCACTCGCCAGTTCTCACAGCACTTTACTGAAAACACTGGAACAGCCATCTCGTTATATGAACGAACAACAATTGAAACGAACAGATTTGATTCATAACATAATAATGAGAACGGAATCAGTGTCAGCATCATCGACAACATCGCCGTGCAATTGGAAGGGAATGCGACAGCCAATAGAGTCGCCGGTTGGGGACAATATGGCTATGGTTGGCGGTGTGTCGCACTCCACACACACTGCACACTCTGCCAACGCTCACAACACTCATTCAGCCAATTCAGGCAACTTTGTCTATCACGCAGTTCCTCATTCGCACCAAAACGGTAGTGCAGTACAATCAGTACAATCAACGCATTCGTTAATGTCGCCAATACAACAAAGTGCAAAGCAAAACGTTTGTCCACCTGGTTATTACATTCCTTCAAACTTTCAGCAAACTTCATGTCCATACACGACAAATGGAGCGCTCGGAGCGCTGTCCGCAGCAGCAGCACAATACACATCACCGAACACGAGAACAACTAAAGTCGCGTCGATGTCTCAATCACAGCAACCATCGATAGCGTCAGCGCCGCGAATAGTTTTCACGAGTTCAATGAGCTCTTTAGAAGCGCAACAACAACAGCAACATAACTCTTATGTACAACATGGTCGATCTCCGTGCTCTCCAAACACATCTCCAGCAGCACTAGTCATAGGTTCAACGCCACCACCACAAGCTTCAACGACGCCTCACCTGTCGAGGTCACGCGCATCATCGCCATCAATAGCTGCAATACTAATGTCCCAAAGCAACAATGGCACCGATTATCAGCCATTAAACTTATCAAAAAAGACATCAATCTAACAGAATATAGTTCATTATCTTCGAACGAGAAAAAAAACGAAGTCTCTGTGTCTGTCAAATCAGAAAAATTCATTATTAAATTTATTATATATTAGAAATACATCTCATATACACAAGTCTTACTTATCTCTTGATGTACAGATGGGGCGCGGGTTATGGACCCGTACACCTGCTGTCAAACTGCGGGTTACGGGTTCAGCATTGGTTTACGCGAACTCTTTGAGAATTAGCTGTTCAGCGGTTTTTGGTTCGGTTGTTGTTTAATTTATAATTTAATTGAGAAAAAATTAATTGAGAGAAAGAGAAAGAGAGAAAAAATGAAAGTACAGTAAAATGTATTTATATAAGTTTTTTTTAAATGTTATCGATGTTTTTTAATTTGATTAATTGTTGTTTATTGTCAATATATCGGACGTTTATATCAAAAGATGATTATTAATTGTAAATATTTAATTGAACGCTCGATTTCAGGACATGAAAACAAAAAAATGCGAAATACATTTATTATTATTATTAGTAGAATTTATTCAGTTTAAAATTCATATTATATGTAATTATTATATATTGAAACAAAAAAATATGGCTTTGAAGTTTTTTCAGTTATCAACACAATTGGAAGAATTTTTTTCTAAAAAAAACAAAAGAAATTTTATTATTCGCAAAGTTTATATATAATAATAATAATAATAATAATAATTTGACTGTAAAATTTTTTCATCAATATTTATGATTATTTATGATTTTATCTATTGAATAATAAAAGATAGATATATAATATAAAATATTAATAGCACTTTATTAGCCAAATAATTATTGATTTAATTTTAAAGCCTTGTTTTTAAAAAACAGAGGAAAATAAAAACTATTACCAACCACTTTATATATATATATATAAATGAATTAAAATACAACATTACAAAATAAAATAAAATAAAGTAATATCAAGTGCGATAGATTGCGCTCTAAAAGCTCTATAAATGTGTAGACACCACACACCACACAGTTTTTTTTAAGTTTTGCATCTTTTAAAAAAATACTTGTAAACTCCATGAGGTAAATACAATTTTGAAGAAAAAAAACTTTTAACTTATTATATTTACGTACATAACTTTTACCTTTTAAATGTCTATTGATTTTTTTGTCTCTTATTAGTTTGTTTTTTTAATTCATTTAATTTAATTTAATTTAAAAAAAAACATTTTTTGTACCGTACACTTAGGAAATCTTTTTTAATATTAAAAATTACTTTGAAAACTTATATTTCTCATTACAATTGTACATTTTTTGGTTATAAGTAAACGAAAAAAATAAAAATTATTTATTAGATTTTATGCAAATAATTTTCGGTTGCAATAATATTCATAAATGGATATCATTTATTTCATATGATGTTGAGCTAAATAATTACGTATAACACGTTTAATAGGACACCGTTATTATAATTTTGGATATTTTATTAGTCAAATAACAAACATTATACTTATTTCACAGTATGTTTGTTTTATCATTTTAACCGTTACATGCTTTTTTTAAATTACAGACTAAAGACATATTTGACTAAAATAAATAAATTTAAAATAGATTTTTATTACTTTTCTTGTCATCGACTGGTATTTTTCGTTTGACTTTTGCCTCCACACGAAAATATGACTTCATTTTTATATAAGTTTTTTTTTCACTTATCACTTGACATTCATAAATAATTAAATTGATTGGAAAATAAGTGCTCTCTTTTGATAAGACCAATACAACTTTTTTCTGAAGTAAGCACTTATATTAAGTTATTAGAAAAAAATTTTTTTATTAAAAAAGGTTCATTGACTTGAAATATTAAGCATAAAAAGCAACGTTATTAAACTAAATAATTGAGGGTTTGGCTAAATTTAGATGTAAGTCAAATTCGATAAAATGAATCTTTACTTTTTAAAAAAAAGTAATTACAATGACATATAATTATCATATAATATCAAACTGGGAGTAAAATACAAAACCCCCTCACTTTGGCGTTAACTTTTATTTTAATATTGGAAAAAAGTTTCTTTTCGCACAAAAAAGGCTTGTTTTCAAAGTTATGTATGTATGTGTACGTGTGTATGTAAGGAAGTCGCTTGAGGCGAGAAACAATCTCTGAGTGTGATGACAATATGACAAGAGTTGTGGCAATTTGGAACTCGATTGCAGCTGTATTTAAGGAATTTTAGCGATCTATTAACCTCATTCTCTCTTTTATGAAAAAAACTCGGTATAAGACTGTGGTGTGTGCGTTGCGTTTTACTTGCGGATCACTCAATTCAGGCATAAGTTTGTGCAGCACTTCAAATATGATTGCGTACACACACACACACAACACAGCTTATGCTAGTATTTATTTATGCTTTCATATATACTACCATATTGTTCAAATTTGTTCCTAATAAGACCACTAACTATGCATGCGGCGAATTTTAAGTAAAGTGGATTTGTTGCACACTCAGTGTGCGATCTTTTGCTGACGACTGACAAAACCAGCGAAACAACTTTAATGAAACCAAGCTAAAAGCTATACGCTTCAGCTTCGCTTCTAAACTTTTCACAGTTTATGTCATTTTTTAGTTGTGCTGATAAAAAATTAGTAGTCATTTTTCGAGCATATTTATATTAAAATATACGATTAATTTTTCTATTTCAATTATTTTGAGAAGTTATGAAGTTTTTTATCATAAGCGGCATTATATTGTTTATTGTTTTTGGTGAGTTATTTTCAAAATACTATTTATTTGTATTGTTTATGGGTAATTCTATTTTAAGTTTTAGTTTTCCATTAAATATATTTTCAATTATTTTTTGGTGGTGGTTTTATCAATTGGTTTTATATTAGATTAATTAAAAGTCTAATTTAAATATTATATATCACATCAATGTGATACTTAATTCGTTTTGGTGGAAATAATATATTAATATTACTGTTCAATTTTTCTAAAGGGAAAAATCTCTCTCTAATTTAAGTTTATTTAGATTTTTATTGCCTTAAATATTATTTAAGCAAATATGAATAAAAGATAGTTTCGTTAAAATCTAGACTAAACAAATCTTTAACTTTAAAATTAAATTTAACTCAACCAACCTTTTCCGTGTAGGAAGAAAATAAATAACGCTAAACAAACAATACCGTATATGCTAAACGAAAATTTATTATAATAAACATTATTTTTGGCTCATTTTTTTGCCACTTCGCGAGAGATAAGTTTATTTAAGCAATTAATGATTAGCACTTAACTCGATCCAAATTAAGATTGTGTAACCCTAATCATATCCCTATCATATATATAAATAGATGGTTGCAGTTTTTCTTCTTCAATAAAAACATGTAATATACAAAATACTATGTCGTTAAAATAACGGCTAAGTATGCAAAAGTTGATTAGTATGCATTCGAGTGCATAATTGTTAACGATTTTATATTTTCATTAAGCAGTATTTATTTGAATTTTGTGTCTGATTTTTATGCATCTTTATTATTTTCAATTTTTTCTTTTTTTTTCTTTAATTTTCTTTCGAGTCAACCTCAATATTCTTAATTATGCAAAATATATTTTTTTGTTGAAAAAATGACTAATTAAACCATTTCGCAGAATTTAGACCATTTAATAAAAATAAAGCAAACATAAATATTACATTTAATCATTTCAGTTATAATATTCCTTGAATTCAATTTGCATTTAAGGTCGAGTGTTGTTACTCTTAAAGTGTTAGAGAACTAGACATTAATTAAATTGACAATAGAGTGTGACCATTGAGTCTTTGGCAAACTATATACTGTATATATGCCTTATACATTCACATATATTATTCTGAAAGTCAATTACTGTAATTATTTTAATCTATAAAATAAGATTAGAATAAAGACTAATTTGAATAAAGACATCAATCTCTTCGTTAAACTAAAGTAAAATGAATTATGTGAAATTCAAATGAAATTATATTCTCGCGTTTTTGCTAATAAACGAGGAAAAACAAAGTTTTCTTAGTTTTCCGCAAAAAGCCAAACAAAAAATTAAAAAAACCAATTAACTCGAAAAAGAAAAACGTGTGTAACTCGAGTAATTAAGTTCTAAAAGAAACACTAATATTATACCGTAATAATAGTGTATAATTAATCAAACTAAAAAAAGAAAACATTTTAAATATAGAAATTATTGTTATTATCAATTAACTAAGAAATTAAAGCAAAGTCAAGGTAAATAGAACAAGGATAAAATGCAAGGTAAAATAAGCAGTAAAAAAATCGCATCAATAAATAAATTTTTATACGAATAATAATGAATAGAACATGTATTAATAATCACTGTCCGCTTTTAGTTTAAAACCCCTAACAGTTTACTAGTATTTATTACAAACCGTATTATTACGAATGTGATTTCGCGCACACATTGCGCGAAACGATGTGTTAGTGGGTCACAGTCACGAATTAGCATTTTAATATTTTCCTATCTCTGTTTAGTTTAATTATCGCAAGCATTTTTAATAAAATGTATTACAAGTCGTCGTCTCAGTCGTCGTCGTTATGAATTTTCAATGGGAAACGAATATTATTTTTTTTACTAAAGCCTACGGGTTAAGCGGTTTTTCCTAAAGAAATATTTTATTTTTTATAGTTTTGCAAAAATATAATTTTCCTTGAAGATAAGGTCATTCTGAGGCAAAATTTGTGCTTCGTTTCAAAAGTGTGTGAGTATGTGTGATCAAAATTGCGATGTGAAATACTAAAACGATTTACTCAAATTGAATATCATTTTTTTGTGTTGTATACGAGTCAAAATCATGACTTCGCTAAAACTAAAATAATTGTTCTCGAAGATGTTGTTGTTAAGTGAAGTATCCTGTTATTCTATAAAAAAATATATAACCCATACAACAGTGTTTATGGCTATAGAGTATGGTTATGAATAAGAATTAATTTGCACACAACAAGTCTTTTTATATTTTCTTATGAGGTTAAAATAGTTAACTTACATGAAAGACGCAATTTTAAAATAAGCAAATCATATAAAATTATAAAACTTTTTCAAGTAGCGCATCAAATAATTTTTTTTAATTATCTTATTACGAAAATGCGAACATTTTTAAAAAAAGATGCTAATTTTAATGCTGCACCTCATTTCTGACAAGGTTTTATTCTTATCTATCATTCGCTTTGATTGTGTTTGTTTATCGTTTTTGTCTACGCTCTGATGAATTTGTTTCAATGGAATTTTTTAATCTGCTCGCAGCCAATTCAGACATAATTTTGATTTCTAAGCTGAAAAAACTTTTTATTTTTATTGTTTTTGTTTTAAAATACAAAAATTGTCAGAGCAAATGTTTTGCGCGGAAGTGCAATGCGATGAAAGTTTTTTAATCGAAGTCAGATAAAAAAAATAGTCAACCATGAAATGAAAAGTTTCAATTGAAAACACCAGTGAGTGTGGCGTGTGGTGTGCTGTGTGTGTGTGTGTGTAACTATTAATTAGAAAATTAAGAAAACAATAATAAATTAAAATTATAAAACTCGATTAAAAAAATTTATTACCGTATTAACACAATTTAATTTTTTTCTTACTCTCTAGAGTTTGCTTAAAAGATAAAAGTAAGGAAGAGATAATAATATGCATATTTAGGTTATTTTGCAAATTTAATTGCGCAAACAATATTACAGTAATTAAGTGTTACTGTAAGGCGTAGGAAAACTTGTTAAAAGCAACTTTTGAATTCACAAACATTAAACCCAAATAATTATTTGCTTATAAAAAACTGAATATTCGGTATTTTAGTTCTCATTTGATTTATCGTTTGATTATACAATTTGAGATGTATGTCACTATGGAATCAGAATATTCTGAGCAAAAATTTTATGTCATAATGAAAAAAAATTTGCCAAATTATATGTTATTGATATTCGTGTGTTTTTTGTCCCCTACTCTAAAAAAATCATAGATTATATCAATATTCTATTTTATATTTTTGTTCCACTCTTGTTTATAACTACAAAATATTTTTCATTAAAATATCATAAACTTTGGATAGATTTTGAAAAAAATCTAGATTAATATTAATTTTAAAAACTAAGTTTATTTATTAGGTTTTATCATACTTTGCTCGTATCCTTCAAAAAATTCTCAGAAAATTTTTGCTTTAAAAGCATTATTTAAGATTATTTGTTGCACTCATTCATTACTCTTTGATTCATGGCTTCATATATGAATCATGTGTTAATGAAGATAAAGAGTTTATCACCACAAAAAAAACGAGAGAAAAAAACTAAAATATAAGCTAAACACGTGAAAAATATTTTAGTTGTGACACTATATAAAAAAATCTTCTGTATATTAATTTGGTAAACAACACTACCGTACTTTAGATCTAATACTAATCAAAAAACTAATCGAGTTATTTTGTTTGTTGTGTGTGTGTGTGATTTAATTACGACCTTCAGATTCAGTTTAAATGGAATTAATAAAAACAAACAAACAGGTGATAACAAACGATTGTAATTGACTGAACCATAATTGAATTGAATTGAATTGACTGAAAAACAACACAAAAAATTTTCCTTCACACAGATTATGGCAATACCGAAACATGACAAAAGTATGCGAGAGATTATGTTATATAACGAATGAAAAAAAACATGTATAGCATAATAGAGTAATAGCATTGCTTGATAATAAGACTGTGTGTGTTTGTGTTGATGCAACACAAAAATTCAAGGTTAGATAGAAATAAATTTAGAGATAGATTAAATTATGAATAGAAAAGGGAATATTACGGTACGTGTGGTGTGCTGTGGTGTTTACGTGAGCACAAAGGGAAGAATAATGTGTTATTACATTGCTGGCATGTATTAGTTATCCTTTTCAGTCATAAGATGCTTCTCGAACACCACATCACTATAGCGATGCACTCTCGCTGTTGATTTCGATGCACTGTGTAGGGTCTCCATTGTTTGTGCTCTTAAGAAAGGGAGAGAGAGTTTATTCTGGTTAACACTAATTATCAGAAGCATAAAAAATTTGATGACAAAGTATAGTTTTGATAACAACATTTATTTTTGAAAAAAAAATTCTGCAGTGAATTTATAATTGATTGCACTTTGCTTTGTGTTGAAATTAAATAACATATTTACGTTTACAATTACACTTTACATTGAACTAAAAACATAAAATCATAACAAGTTTTAGTTTTTCTGAGAGATAAGACAGCGGATGCTGTCATTGTAGTAATTTTATTCCTTAACTTGAGAATAAATTTTAATTTGTTTAAAATTGATAACAAGTATTTTTGCTTATGAATTTGAGGCGTCTGTTTTTTTTGAGCACAATCTTAGAAGAATAAATATTAACAGATGTGAACTATAATTGAATTAATTGTTACTCGAAAGATTTAGTTACTCACTGCTAATTGTGAAACATTTTTTTTTATTCTTTAAGAGATTGTTTTATAAACTAGAGATTTTTATCTGTCATATCAAAGCGATTCGAAACACAATTTCGTAAACTTTAATTATATTTAATTATGTCTAGACACTATGTTCTTTTCGTTTTTTTACCACTTTTCTTTCATTTTAGAACTAATTATATTAAAAACTAGGCTGAAGTCTACTTTATTAAAGAGCTATTAGATTTTGCGAATAGTTTTAAATCACACTTTTTTAAGATGTGTTTAATCTGTTGGAATTAAAATTTTCACTATTCATTTTTACTTGAATTTGGTCCGACAAATATTTTCTTTTAAGTTTTTTTAAAATTAGTTTCTACAATAACTCTAACAATACATACTCTGTATGTCCTTCTCAAGTTTGATCGAATTTGTTTTGAAATTTTTTTGCAAAGTATTTTGCCGTTTTGCTTGTTCTCATAGGCTAGAAAGTATAGTTTTACACTTTTCTCTCACAGTAAATAAGTTTTAAGCAATTAATGTTTTAGTGTTTAATTCATTTTTTTTCATTAAAAGATTTTACCAGTGTTTATTTTGTAGGATTTTTGGTAACTGTCTACTGTCTTTAATTTTTTAAAAATATTTTGATACAAGAAATGTTACTGAAAATATTTTTCAAAAAAAAATTTAAAACAAATTATTTTTAAATTGAATTTAATTCAAAATTTTAATAAAAAATTAATTACTCCACCTATATATAATCATTTACTAGAAAAATCTGTAAATTTAAAAGGTGGTTGTTTGTCTCTGGGGCGTCCCCTGTAGGACTTTTTGATGATTATATCTATAAAAAATTTTTGTACAAAAATACTTAGGAAATAATAATTAATTATTGCTATTTTTTAGTTTTAATAAATAGTTATACTTATAAATAATCTTTTAACAAAATTATTTTAATAATAATATATTTAAAAATCTAAATATTTCTATTTTTACTTTACATTTCCATTTGTTTATTCTGCTTAACAACACTTCAAATTAACTTTTAACCTTTTAACTGTTGAATTGCAAAGTTAACCTATTAAAATGGTATATTTCTGGCTATAATTATTTATCTTACGAAAACTTATGTAATAATTATGTGCAGGTAAATATTTTCACTAATTTATTTAAATAATTTTAAAAAGTTACGCTATTATAGTGCCATCACAACAGCAGGGAAGACGTGCGCCAGCATCAGTGCCTTCTGCACAATCGGCGCAACAAAGACGCGGGCCATCAGCCCAACCACAGCCAACTCCAGCTACTCTATCAAAGGGTCAGCCGAAACCAGTAAAAGATGATGATGACGACGACGACGAAACTGAAACGGAAAAATTTGACTGTCCAAAAGCCGACGGATTATTTCCGGATCCTAACAATTGTAAAAAGTTTTTCTTGTGTGGTTCGTGGCGTTCGTGGGCGCAAGCGTGTCCGCCGTCACTCTATTTTGATGGAAAATTAAAATTTTGTACATTCAAAACCGCTCAACTAACGTGCGGACCCGTTGACGAGGAAACAGTGAGACAGGAAGAGGCAGAAAGAAATCAAGACAATTTGCTGGTCTGTGATCAGTCCGCTTGTCAATTACCAAACTGTTTCTGTTCGTCAGATGGATCTCAAATTCCAGGTTTGTTATGTTTCTTTTTAAACTCCAACTATAAATTGTTATTAAATTGTAAAAATAACTTATAATTAATCTAACACTTGTCGTCCGATTACACAATTTTCACATGAAATTTTTTTATTGCACTTATAAATTATTTATGTGTTTAGTTTTTAATGTGCCAACACTTTTTGACCTATTAAATGATGGATTTTATTCTTACAGTGATATAATCAATTTCTTACATAAGAAATTATACAAATTTATTAGACGCTCGAAACTTTTAAACTTGTTTTAAATCACTTAAATTTTTTTAATCCTTATATATTGCTCAGTTAATCTATTCAATTAATATCACTGTAAAATCATTACCAGGCAATATACCGGTCGAACAAACACCGCAAATGGTTTTAATAAATTTTAGCGGCGCAGTGAATGAATTGATTTACGAGCAGTATAAAAAAGTGCTCGGATATACGTCCAAATATAATCCTCAGCAGTCAAGGTTTGTACCATCAAATGCCTCTTTTATTTTAAAATAAATTTTAAAAAGGTTTCAAAAGGCCTTATTTGAAAAACAGACTCAATCCTAATGGTTGCGGAATAAAAGCAACATTTTTCATTAATCACGAGTATTCAAATTACGCACAGATTCTGTGGTTAGCGGCAAATGGACACGAGATCGCTTTGCACACAATCACGTAAGAAATAATCGGAACAAAAATGTTTTTATAAACCATATATACAGTATATAAATATAAATATTTACTAAAGTCATCGTTTGCCGGAAACTTGGTGGACTGATAAAGCGAATTACAGCGAATGGGCCGAAGAAGTTATCGGAATGCGAGAAATACTTCTGGCAAACACTGGCGGACCGAACTCACCGATAACTCGCGAAACTTTAGTTGGCATGAGAGCGCCATATATTAAACCTGGTAAGCAATTTTAAAACAATCGCAAATTATTTATTCATTTATTAATCGAAAAAATATTATCAAATCCCAATTAGGCGGTGACAATATGTTTGAGATGGCACACGATTTCGGACTACTCTACGACTCGAGTGTTGTCGCTCCGCGCGGATCTCCTCCGTACTGGCCGTTCAGTTTCGATTATCGTCAGCCATTCGATTGTTCGAACAATAGCGAGAAAAAAAATAAAGAAAGCAAAGAAAAGAGTGCCGAAGGCGATGAAATTTTAGACACACCATTGAGACAGAGTAGAGGACGACAGAAGCGGGACACTAAAGCGTCGAATAAACTTAATCGAAAGAAAGCATCATTAAGCGAGAAAAAGCTGAACAAATCGGGCGCTAAATCGCGAATTCGCCGCAATTCCCCGTTTTTGGGTCGACCTCTCAAGTGTCCGACCAAAGCGTATCCTGGCTTATGGGAAGTGCCAATTAATCCTTTATGGGATGAGTACAACACCTGCCATCACGCCGATCAGTGCGTGTTTCCTAATAGGGGTGAAAACGAAGTGGAAGATATATTTAATTTCCTCAAAGAAAATTTTGACCGCCACTACACCACAAATCGCGCGCCGTTTCAATTAAATTTTCACGTGACGTGG
Organism: Steganacarus magnus; assembly: GCA_034698365.1. NCBI lineage: Eukaryota > Metazoa > Arthropoda > Arachnida > Sarcoptiformes > Steganacaridae > Steganacarus > Steganacarus magnus. The sequence goes on from JAQIVF010000276.1 coordinate 24,510, forward strand.
TTTACGCAAAAGTATGTTTACACTCGATTGGATTGCTGACTCTAACGTGCACTAATAATTATTTTTGTCACATTTAGGGCTCACACGCGAGCATTGATCAGATTTCTCGATTATCTCGTAAATAATCACAAAGACGTTTATTTTGTCACTTTCCAGCAAATGATATCGTGGATCAGAGACCCGCAACCGCTAACGCAGCTGAACTTTAAGTGCGAAAATAGTACGTCATATTCAGTATGCAATAGACCGCACACTTGTGTATTAAAGCATTATCTCGACAAAGACAATACTGCCACCACCGATGATCTGTCAGCGCGAACCGACACTCGCTATATGCCGGTCTGTAACGCTAATGCCTGTCCACAGCAATTTCAATGGTTCGGTAACTATGCGGGCAAAAAGAGAGACTTCAAAACAATAATGCAATTGGTGGAGGAAGCGGTTGGTTCTGATCAGGGAAAGTGAGGCACACATTCTCTGTTACATAGAGAAGAGTGAATGAATTTTTTATATTATTTTTTTAAATTAATTTTTTTTTATAAAGAAGACGTATATATATATTAAAATGTAGTGTACAGTAATAACATCTTTTGTATTTGTTTAATGTATTCTGTATATTAAATTAACATCATTTCAATAAAAAAACCGACATGTGAATAGAGAAAAAAGTTTTTAATATAATTTACTTTTGTACTCTCACTATGCGTGTGTATAGATATATTTGTGAGTATGATGTGTGCAAAAATTAAATTTTTTCAAAAAGCTCAAATCGATAAAATTTTAAAAGTTAGACTGAAAAAATTGTTAGGGGTATCAGTTAGACTGAACAGTGCAAAGTAAAACACCTGTGCATTAATATAAATTAGTGATTGAAAGAAGACGTTTGTGTGCATTATCTGCGATTTTAATGGAAAAGTTTTAAATAGATATATGTATTTATTTATATATAGCGCAATATTTAGTTTCAAGATTGTAGTATGATTTATGGGCAAAAACGTTGCGTAACTAAAGTTAAATTAATTATGTAAAGTTTATGAAAACTTGGTGTCAGAGGAAGTCTAAAAATAGAACAAAATTAATTTTGAAAAAAAGAGTGCACACAACACATACTTCAAATAACAGTTTTTCTAAAATAATTTAGAACTTTATTAACAAAGTTTGAGGATAAAAAACTATTTGTCAATTTTTATTATTCTCGAGTTCATAAAAAATTCATTATTGCGAAGACAACTTCAAGTCTTGAATTAAAAAGTGTTGAAATTCATAAATAATCTTCTTTACGTATTTTATTATGTAATATATATTATGTTCAAATCCTGAAATTAAATTTATAAACAAGAAATTTTATTAATTTTGTTCACACCTCTGACACGTACCGTAATATTATTTTATTGAATTTATATACCAATAATAATGCTATTTTTTAATTAATTTGTTAGTAAACATTTAAACATATAATTTATTTTACTTTACAAAAATTCGGAGAATAACTTAGTTTGTCGGTGTAATACATATCAAAACATTTTTTAAAAGTCATTGTGTAATATAGAATCCGTCAATAGTTTCAAAATAATTGTTGATTGGCTAATTTTTTTTCACTCAATTTTACATTTACAAAGAAAAACATTTAAACTTTACAAATTTTAAATTGTTCACTACTAACATAAAAAACAGACAAATGTCTCTCACTAAATAAATGATTGATAAAAAATAATTCTTAAAAATATGAGTAAAGTTTTTTATACATAAAATTATATAATATATTATATAATACATATATAT
>JAQIVF010000277.1:0-26249 GCA_034698365.1 Steganacarus magnus
TGATAATAATAATAATAATAGCGATAATGATGTTTTGGTTAAAGCAATTACGATCTTATTATCCATTATTATATCAAGTATTAAAAGATAATAAGTATTGAAATATCCTAACGTTGTATTAAACCAGAAAAATTAAAACATTTTATTATCGAACGAATAATTAACTGTTATTGAATTTTTTAAAACCAAATAACTCGCTCCCAATTAGACCAACAATTAATAGCTAATAGTTATAATTTTTAAAAATCTCGTGCTAACAAATAACAGACATTTCAACATACGGTAAGTTATAAACTTTTTAAAACGTAACTAAAAATTATTAATCTGTTCTCTATTGTATTCTTAAGATACCACTTATTACCGTTTAAGTCAATAATGCATGCAATTACTTACGAGTTTGCATTACACGCAATTGCATTGCCTTTAGAAACTCCGCAAAAAACGATTAATTAAAACATTTTAAAGTATTTGTAAAAATGTTGGATGTTATATGTTTACAGAAAATGAGTTGATTTTTGAGAGAAAATTAAGTGATTTCTAAAAATGTAAAAATTGAAATACACTTAAATGTTGAAACAATTTACTTTAATCGCTGTGTTCGTAACTGTAAGCTTTCAAATCTTCATTAATATTTAACATATCACGCTGTCTTCTGATCGACGTTTTATCGCTCTTTATATTTTTGATCACACGTTTAGTTTTCACTCTACTCTCGCGCTTAATTCTCTCGTTCTTCAACTTATGCTTGATCTGAATCGACGAAAAACTACTGCTCACCACCGATGACGCATCCCTTTCAACGCAATCGTCCGAAACATTGTCACTATCGGTGGTTCTCTTGGTATAACAATAAAGTTAAAAATTATTTAACGATATTAAACTTTTTACAACAATGGTTACCTTATTCAAGTGAATGGCCTCACTATCAATCACTTGCTCGTCTTCTTTCACCTCTAAACTATCAGTTATTTTAATATTATCGAGATTTGCCGTCATTTCATTCTGTTCTATACATTTTTCATCTGAAATATTTTCGTCACACTCTTGTAAAGACAGATTAGCGTGAAAAACATCGATCAGCTCGCGGTCGCCTTCGCCATCAATATCTCTAACAATTGAATTGATTTTGGCCACACTTTCCACTCTGTCATCGGTATCGATACTCTCGAAACACGGTATAAACTCTGATTCGTACGCAAATCGTTTGACAAAGAAAATCACAATACAGTTGACGTCGCGCTCGAAGTAAGTGTTCGCGCTTTTGTGCGACACTGATATCATTTGAGGAAAATCGATTAAAACCGGTTTATAATCGGCGGTAATCATTATATTAAACTCGTTAAAGTCTCCGTGAACTAAACCATAATCATTCGCCAGAAGCATAATCAAATTCATGAGTCGATCGTAGAGCAGAACAACGTTTTCGTGATCGATATCTTCTTTCGACAGTTGATTCAAAAGCGTGCCATCAATGAGTTGCATCACAAGACAGTGGCGATTACAGTCGACCGGTTTGGGCACTGGTATTGCGTCCGTTTCGGCCAACAGTTTCATGAAAGCGAACTCTCGAAGCGCCGCCAATCGCGACAAATAAATCCAATTCGTTTTGAAACCGGATTTACTGTAATCGCGTTTTTCCATCACTTTCCGAAAACATGTTCTGCCCAAACGATGAAACTTAACGGCATATCGCGTGCCGCTGTAATCGGTGGCCACGTAGACGTCGCTCTCCTTTCCGACACCGATTTGATTGCCGACACTAGTGATAACCGATCGGTTGGACAGTACGTTGAGAGCGAGATAGTCGTATCCGCTGTAAGTTAGTCGATAGCCATCGAATCGTTTACCGCTTTCGTACGACAATAACTTGTGTTGACATAATTGACGCAATATTTTGGCGACACCACCAGTCCTCAAGTGCGATATCGAGCCCACCAGTGAGTGCGGAACCAACTCGTGATTCTTCATACCCATCTCCACTGATGTGAGTACTCTTAGATCATCTTTGGTCAGATAACGAAGCAGTGATACGTCTAATTTAACCATTTGTTGATATTTGTTATACGGTATAACCACGTGTAACGATAAATGTTGATAGAAATCTAACTTATGTGCTTTAAGATTGGATTACAGTAAAACTAATTTACTATACTTAATTATAGATGGCGCTGTCATCCGATTGTTTCTTTAAATTTGCAAATTAAAAGGTTAATAATCAGCAGAGCCGTGACATTTTCGGACTAAAAACTCTTAAAAAGTGTACGTAAAATCGGACAAAAAATGAGTAAAAATCGGACTAAAAAAGCGGAAAATAAAACGACAAAATAACTATTTATGGAACTTTTATTAATTTTCTGAAATAAAATAAGAAATAATGTTAGTTTGTTCAATTCATTTTTCATAAAAATATGAAACATTTTAAGAGATAAGAATTATTTTGACATTTCAAAATACTGGAGTGTCATTTCAAAAATTTTTTGATTAAAAATACAGAGCTTAAAATCTTTAGGGTATAGAAAACTCATCGTTTTTGAACGATAATTTTTTTAAAATATCAAAAAATCGGATAATCCGCTAAAAAGAGGAATTTATCAAAATTTATGCAAAAATCGGATTTATCGGACTAAAAAAGTACATTCTTTTAAACCCTTATTTAATATTAAGAACATATACCGATGATTCCGCTTAATTACTGTACTCAGTAAAAAGTCGGAAATCCCGAAAATGTCATGGCTCTGATAATCAGATTTAAAATTTAAATGAACGCACAAAACAAATAAAATATTTAAACTAGAAAAAACTAATAAAAATTAGGGTCAAAAATAAGTTAAAAACTGCTTTTATTACATTAAAAGATACTTAAAAGACTAAAATTTTGTGTATATAATTCCCTTATTCTCGAATAAAAATTAATATCTTATCAGTAAACCAACAAAGTTTTTATTTCATGTTTGATTGCTTTCGTTTAAATTTTAATTCAATTAATAATTCCGACTTATCATTCGAAAGAATATCTGTTACATTTGATACTGTTTTAACTCTTTATTTGAAGTATAATTTGAAACATCGTTTAAAAACTGTTTTATTCACTATTATTTGGTAATAATTACTGAATGTTCCCCTTATGTGTGTTATTGTTTTACTGTTGCGCTCATTATTATAAATCATAAATTTCTATTTCTAAATAAATATTTAATTAATTATCATATATAAACAATACACTAAAAAGAAGGGAAAGAGTAAACAAAGACACAATAATTATTATTATTGTTAATCATCAGAATTGGTATGTCAAACAATCGATATGTAACCTAATAAAGATTTTTTATTTGCAATTTTTTAAATAACAATTCACAGAATTTTTTTCGCGATAAACTAAAAAAAAACTGTTCGCAATTCCAGAAATGTCTTCATCACAATCACACGTCGAATGCGGCACTAATCGCCAGTTCTCTCTGCGCCACTTTCGACACGAGAGCAAACTGTACAACAACTTCTATTCGATGCTGAAGGACGAGAATCTGGTGGATGTGATCGTGTCGTGCGACGGAAACAATATCAAAGCTCACCGCTTGGTTCTGTCCGCCAATTCCGCGTACTTCAAGAACCTGTTCGACGCCATCACCAGTTCATGTCAGATACCAGTGGTATTCTTGAAGGACGTCGATATAAGCGATATGCGAGCGATACTCGAGTTCATGTATAGGGGAGAGGTGTCTGTCGACGAGAAACAGTTGTCATCGGTGTTAAAGTGCGCCGAATTGCTTAAAGTATACAATTTATCGGAAGTGTGTCACGCTTTGCGCTCTCGTTTGGCGAATGAACACAACACCAGTAGCGGTAATATTAGTGTGGCTGGCATTGGTGTCGGTGGTGGTGGAGGAGGAGGTGGTGGCAGTAATAGTGATGACACAGGCATTACCAGAAGTACTCCGCAAAAGAGACCGCGTATTAACGATGGAATACACGCGCCATCAGTGTTATTACCGCAATCGACGTGTAATATGCGTTTCGATATACGACACGGAACCGCAAACATGACTTTTAACCAAAGATCGCCATTATTTGCTCAAAACCCATCGCCAACTTCGCAATTACCAGCGACGACAACACCAACAGCTAAAACCCTAAGTTTGCCATCAAATCAAATACATTCCTCAAATTCAATAACAAGCGCACCAAACAACTCAATGACCACACAAGTCATTATTACCTCAAATGCTAGCGAATTGAATATCGCACCGTCGAAGCCGATAATCACATCATCAGCTGACAGGCAGACAGTAATAGTGCCAACCATCTCAACGTCGCATCCAATCAACGCAATTAACCCAAAGCCCCCGACAACTGTTTGGACGCCAAACCAGCATATGGTAACGTATTCCTCGCGAAATAATCAGTTAAATAGTGATAAAGCGAAAACACCTGCCGTTGAAGTTACCATCGATGACGAACCTCATGATAATATTGGTAGCAGTGGTGCGCACGACATTGATGTGGACATAAAACCGCCAATATTTGAGATAAATATAAATGGAAGCGACAATGTTTCGATCAAAGACATGCCAGACTTGGAAATAATTCAAGAGAAATCAGGTTCAAGTAATACCAGTGAAAACACTGGTAACAGTCATGCGTTGGTCAAAACAATGGAAAAATCGATTAAAACAGTAAATAGCGAGTCGCGTCCATCAACTGTGAAATACAGATCTTTATCGACAAGTAGTTCTCAATCACTACCTCCGCCACCATCTGGTCGTTTGGTGCAGAGAAGTACCGCACGATTATTGCGTAACATAATTAAACCGCCGTCATCTGTGGCGTCCTCTTCGTCAGTGAAATCGTCGAAAGATGGCGAAGAGAAAGCCAAACCGAAAAAAGTGATTCGAAAGGAGAAGCCGTCACAGGCGTGCGTGGGTGTAGTGAAGTATCGAAACAAGAATATCGTTAACATAACGCTCGATCCCAGCAGTTCAGTGGTGCTCAACACACCGGAGATTGAGTGCCCGTCGTGTGGTATCGTATTTCACGACGAGAAGAATTGGAATGACCACATCGCTAACGTTCATCTGCCCTTTCAGACATGACGATCACGATCTTATCATCAGCAGAAAAAATATTAACCATTTTATGACCTGATTATATAATTAAGTTTGTTTTTTATTATTATAAATATAAACACACGGTTCATGAGCGAAGTTGAAGCTCTTCTAAATATGAATTACATTTCAGTTTTTTACCTCAATTTTTTATTTTCAGAAAAGTTGAATACATTCTTAATGAATGTATATTTTTATCAAATTATTATTTTTTACTTTGCTCTTACTATTTTTATTATTATTATTATTATTCTCTTTTGGATCATTAATAAGCATTCATTCAAGAGTTTTTTCGCTGTGTGTGTGTTTATGTTATACTTGTAATTTCAAATTACTACGTATGTTATATTCGTTTGATAAACATTTGCAATATCCAAGAGATCATAACGATTCTCCTCCTTTTAATGTAATTTAAAAATCGATTTATTTAAAAATATTTTTAAACTGTTTTATGTGTGTAGTATAAGCGTATGTGTTTTCTTATTGTATAACTGACGCGTATTTACACATTTTTTTTTTGATAATCGCATAATACACGCATTTATTTCGGTGATCATTGATATTTCTTGCGAATATTAATGGTTATTTTATTATTAAATTATAAATAACAATAATCAATTCGCTGTTTATTATTATTATTATTTATTCTTAATACACAATCTCTTTTCGCTCTCCAGTTAGAAAAACTTGAATTGAATCTTATAATATAATATAACTTATAATGTTATTCATTGAGAGCATGAATGCAATAGTAATTTTCGCATAACTGACCCTAAATTCGCTTCATAGTAGTGGTAATAGTAGTAGTAGTAGTCATTCGACACAGCAGAGGTATGAGTAACAAAAAAGAAATAATAGCGGAGGAAAAGAGATAAATAAAAATATTAAGTTAAACTTAATAACGTGAAACACAACTCTTTAAGGTGCAAAAATTGAAATCCTGAACCTGATCTTGATTTTTTGTTGTTTTGTTGTTACTGCTTGCTTCTCTCTCTCTATCTCTCTCTCCTTCTCATGATATTGATGTTACTAATGTCGGACGTTTTTACAGGTAGTGCCAGACTCGCACAGCGGGCATCAAATTTTGCTTTTGACGTTTTTTCAAGACTTTGACGGCAAACTTATATTATTATTACAGTATTAATGTACGCGTAAATGCTGTATATATTATTAGCGTAATTATTAGTAATTGAGACTCAAATTGGATCATTACATTATTAGATTTATCGATGAATGCATCGATAGTTGTTTATATGTGAATTGGTTGTTGATTTTTCAAACGCCAAAACTGTTATCGTATAATGAATTTATTGTAAAATGCAAATTTTTTATTTTTTTATTTATTGGTTTGAAACCGTAATAAGTTTTTTTTTTCATTCATTTTTAGATTAATGTTTTCCAAGCGAACAAAAAACAATGTTTGAACTACAGGCTTGTATTTTTTATGTTAATATAGCGCATTTTTATATATATATATATAACACTAAACTCGTAATTGTGTTTCGTTTGTGGCATATTTTTTGATGAATTGTCGCGAAACACTAACGGAAAGAAAAATAAGAAACAATTTCAAAATATATATACCCCTAAAAAACTTTTAGAAATATATTCTTAACTCGAATGCGTTACAGCTTTACTGACACTTTATTATGAATATTAATGTAGTAACTTAATTTTTTTCTTCTTATGCAAAAAAGCCATCGTAATTTTTATTATTCAGACGGAGTATGATTTGTTTCGCGGAAAGCCATTAACAAAGTGTAGAAGACATATTGAAGTGTGTCTAATAAAATAAATTCACGTTTAATCACCATTTAATATGCATATTAGGGTGACCTCGATTTAAATTGTTTTTAAAATCGGTTTTTTGCTTATAATATATATGCACACAAAAAAACAAACTTCAATGCAATTTATTATTTTGCTGCGTTTATTACTACTTTCGGTAATAATATTATGTTTATTAATCGGAGAATTATTAGTGAGAGATAGATATAGGAAGGGAACGCACGATTAAAAACGCCGCTCATGTTTGCCATCAGTCAATAAGTTTGCATTGATGTCCATATTTAATTCGATGTCGGGTTTTGCGCTGCGATAGAGGAACTGGATTTTCTGCTTATTTCGCGTCGCATATATATATTGATGTATTTGTGGTGAATGACTAGATAGAGAGAGACTTTTTTCTAACGCACAGAACTTTCAGCATTAATCGCTGTTTTGGTTTTTATACGCATTGATGGCCAAAAAAGATGAATAACAAAAAACACAAAATTGCGTATAACTAGAAGGCAATTCAAGTTCATTTACGCCACACATATAAGCTTTATATGCAATTGTAAATAAATCTAAGCGCAAGCTTACGTATAAATGAAAAAATCATTACAGATTAAAACCAGATAAATTCAATTTTTGAGAGCAGTGTTGTTTTTGGCTGCGGCGCTAAAAATGTTTACTGAAATTTCGCAAAAAAAGTTTATAAAACACGCGAGTCTGACTGGCATTAGCATCTCTTCTCGATCGCTCTCTGGTTTCCTTCTCTATAGTGTCATATCTTTATATCGGTTAGTGTACGGTCTCTTATTGACTCGTAAGCAATTATTTATGCACGATTTGTTGATGTAAGAGCTGTTACTACAGACGAAGCAGGAGCACATCAATCAGAAGTCATCGACCCTTCAACTGTTAGACAGTACAATCACAACACCGCAACACTACGGCAGCTACTATTGTGTTAATTCACTACAAACGCAGAATGAGTTGATTTTTTTACTGACGCTTCCATGAGTATGCCTTCACTTATTAACTAAAACCAACTGTTTCAATACCTATAAGGCTAAAGTATTAATGCGTTTAAAATGATAATATACAGTGCATAAAAGCGAACGCATGGGAAAAGTAGACGCATTAAGATCTAAGAATAATAATTGTCGCAGCACTCAATTTAACGATTGCTATTTACACCGCATTTTCACTTCTATTTCATTGTGTTCTCTCTCTCTCCCTCTCCCACACTCTCTTCATCTTACCATAAATAGAGATCCATAAATAATTGAAGTAATATTTAAACTGAGTTATATCTCCGCCTAGACTAATACAACAGGAATTTTTAATATATTATAATGTCTTAAGAAGTAAAATATATAGTTAAAACCCCAAAAAGTAGCTCTATGTGATTGTTCACTCTTGTTTATAAACTCAATTTGAGCATTTAATTCATTCAAACTCATGAAAAGCAATACATTGAACGCTGCGTTTGAATAAAACTAGCAAATGATTATTTGAATTCGAATAATTAAACATCCGATAAAAGTTTAATTTTTTTCACTAATCAAAAATAATAATTCCCATTATTCACCTATAATTTTATGTATAAATAAATACTTTTCTTAATTGACAAGTAATAAATTCATTAATTAAAATATAAAAAATATGCTAATAAACAGTCGTTCCCTTATTATGATTTATTGCTTATAATGTGAAACTAATTAAAACCATATTGTAAAGAGAAAGCATTTTCATAGACACTTTATATCGATCGGTGCCTGATTGTCAAAGCTGTGCTCCTTTTTTCTCAGTAACTACTAACTACTTAATCAATATAAGCGAATTAAAAAAATTAAATACAATGAAGCGGTCGATCGGTGTGGAAGCAGCTATAATCTTATTATGCCAAAAAATACTGATTTTTTTTCATTATTTCTTCGATAAATTGTGAGTTTGCCAGAGAATCCGTTTTAATTGAAGTTCATTGTAATTTTTTTTATAGATAAGTAATAGTTTGTCTGGACGTTTAAATCTGAAAGTAACAATATTTTGGCACTCTTTCTCAATTTAATTTTAGTGAAAGTTTTAGAGAAAAAAAGTTAAATGAAAGTAACTATATTTATAATAAAAAAAATACTGAATAAATTTTGCGATGGAATATAAAAACATGAATTAAAAAACTTAGAGACTCAATTTGATTACCATTTTGACAGCATTTTATAATCAACACCTAGTGTTTTAAATTACTTGTAGCATTTTGTATTGTTTTGTCTCTCACACGCACACGCTATTTATAAAACGCTAAAATTATAATTTTATCTCTGTGTAAGAAAATTTGCACAGATTCGCACCGAATCTCCGAATTTAACTCTAAATATAGTAAATAAACTATAGCTACGTTATATGTGAAGCATTTATTAATTATTATTTTAGTTTAAAATTTTTTGTTCATTAATTTTTCTGTGGCCTTAGATATAATTAAACGCATGAATTTGAGATAATTACTGATCTTTCTGTCAAACATAGTCTGTTACTAATCGAAAGAAATTAAAAATAATAATGTAAGGAAAATAGAGGTTAACATCAATTGTGAATCGTAACAATTAAATGATAACAATGAATCAATATATTTTAAAGCGTATTTAAATCGCATTTTGTATTTAACGACACAGAATGCTTGGCAAGCGGTAGCTAATTATGCGCAGAAAATAAAATGAGAGCTTATTATTATGGCGTTCATACTTGTTTAATGCTGTTGGTATAACGGTTAACAATAGAGTGCTGTCATATATGATTGTTGCTGTCTATCCGTCAGGTTCTGCAACTTATTATAATTTAGTACACAAGAAGTTAGAAAAAAATAGAAGAATTCAGGTCACTAGAAAAATATAAATTTTTTATTTAATTTAATTACCATTAAATTAATTTTTGTGTGTGCTGTTCGTTTACAATTAAACAAGTGTAGAGCTTTAACTTAATTATAAAAATTAATTAATTTTAAAAATACCTTTTAATATATATATATATATTAAAGTGTGTGTGTATTATTTGTATTAGAAAATTAATAATGAAAAAAAATATTTCATCCTTAGAAAAGTCAAAAGTACTTAATAATGCCACTATTTTCTCTGTTGTAATTTTCTCTTCGAAACATTAATTCTAGTGGTGATCTTATCTCTCGTCATATTTTTTATTTGTAATAATTGTTACGCTTATCGACAAGTATTTTTTTTACCACCAAAAGAGTTTTATAGGAAAAGAAAACAGCATTTTTATTATTACAGATATAAGGCAATGCATTATTATAATTTTAATTTCGCCGTGTTTTCAAAAAAGGAAAAAGAAAAAAATAAGTAATTTTAATAGAAAGGAGAAAAATTGATTGTGATAGTATTAAGCTTATTATATTATTCAGTGTGTGGTTTGTTGCGCTGTTCACTGGCGAAGCATGACTGATAAACTCTGCGCCGTATATTAAAATGAAAACACATAATAATAATAAATTCAAACTAATTGTAATTTGAGGTAAAAAGGATAAAAGGGATACTAAATGAGAGAAAATGCAAATATTCTGTGTGAATTTTTTTTCCATCACACCCTCTATTTCTCTCTTTCTCCTGTGTTATGTTTGTCTCCCTTTTATTTCTCTCTCACTCTATTGCTCTCTCGTTCACTCGTGATATGATCTATAGATATGAACTCAAATAGATTGGTGTCAACAGCTAAATTGTATTAATAATGCGAATCACCACCAGAAGAGAGGGAGAGAGAGATAGAGAATAAAATTAAAACATTTTCACTCTGTGTCTGGAAAATTAATAAAAAACTATTTATTATCAACAAAAAAAGAGAAAACTTTTATGCGAAGTTAATTTGGTATAAAAGTCATTTTAGTGAATAATAATACACAATAGTTTGTACACAAATTTGCTTATTTCAACTTAATAAGAACGTTATTAAGTCAGACCATAAGCGCTGAGAGAGAGAGAGATAGAGAAAAATAAATAAAAAAAACAAATTACACAAAACAGAAAAGAGATAAATATACAGCGGAGAACAATGGGTTCCGTTTTGCATTCAACAATTATTGAATAGAACGGGTATAGTACTATTCAATGGTAAATAATATTTAATATCATTATCGAAGTGAATGAGTACAGCACTGGAATAGAATATTAAAAATTTTTCATTATTCAATTGTATAACAATATAACAAACTCTATTGCCCCACACATGCAGGCAGAAAAAAAACTATTTTGACTTAATGTCCGCATTTTCATATTTTGATGACTATATGACTTTTTTTCTCTATACATTATTACCATGACATGACTTTAAAGGTTAGTAGACTTCATCAATAGAATAATGCTGTTGCGCTGCTTCCGGGACTGTGTGTGTGTCTCTCTTTCTGTTAGTGTGTGTGTGTGTGCTGTGTTGTGTCAAAATAACTTTTTTTTATTTATACTGTTTAACATATACGGAATATATAAATAAATAAATCTCAAAATTAGAATTTTTTTCTGTACCTCTTCAGCAAACTCTCTCGAATGCAGCAGTTTTTTGTTTGTTCTTTTATTTTATTTTGGTTTTTCTCGTTAACACTTTTTATGTGTGAGAGATTTACTACATGTGTCTTAACATAGTAAACTGTAAAAACTGTAACACAAACTCTCTCACATACCCACTCCAAAACAGTCCTTTATTATGCAAAATAGTTTTTGTTTGCTGGCTGTTACTAAATTTTATGCTTATCTCATTTTATTCGACACCTGACTTAAGACTATTAACTGACGAGAAACCCTATCGCTCGTATTCTGAGTACTTAACCACCACAGGTCAGAGGTGGAGAGAGAGAGAGAGAGAGAGAGAGAGAGAGAGAGAGAGAGAGAGAGAGAGAGAGAGAGAGAGAGAAGAAATTTGCATCACAAATATATATTTTTTATTCAGAATGAAAATAGTAAACAATTATCCATAGGCTAAACAAAAAACATCTTCAGCTTTGCATCGTGTTGTGCATTACTAACACCGAAAAACAAAACAAAACAAAAAAAGAGTATTATCTGATTAAAAAGTTTGACCGAATTTTTCATTATTATTTGGTTCATGATCGTTGACCGCACCATCAATTTTCATAAGGTATCTGCTTTCAAGGGTTTGGCTTTTATATTAAAAAACAGGTATATCGTATAACATTGCTTTATTTTGAAGATGTTTTATATTATAACACGTTATCGTTATTATTATTAGTGGTGTTCGTGTATACGTTATTATTTTCGATGGGAGTTGTTTCTTTATCAGCGTTTTTCCTGAGACAATACTCTAATATTAGAAAAATGATTTTCCCTAACGTGTTGTATATAGTATGTGTACGCTCTGTTCTCTGTTGCGTACACAGTACAAGAAAAGAAACGCTTATTAGTTGCTTACAGTGCTTTATTATCATACAATTGATATCAGAGAGAAGAAAAAAAACTATCTCAAGTGTATCACTAAAATAATATTGTTCAGTATCATGTCTTTGATCTATTTATAATTTTTTTCTTTCGTTAACACACAACTAGAGTTAGACTGTATAGAAACTTCTTATAGTCCACACACAACTGTATGTTAATTGAAGTTAAGGTGTTATAATCAGGCAAACCTTGACATTAAACTTTATTTTGTTTCATTAGTTCGCCGGTAATTTTAAAAAATATATGGATATTTATATCGTTAAGTATTACTTGTGTTACTTAAAAATCGTTTATTGGCTTTAAAACTTAATATCCTTATTTACTAGTATAGTATAATTATCGAATAAATAAATTTATACTTATAACGGCTTTGAAAAGTGTACACAAACAGAGCATTAGTTACGCCAGAAAAGGCACATAAATTATAATAAATTTGAATTCCCCGACAGGAATATTATTAGCATAATTAATAATAAAGTGAACAAACTGTTCTTCGGCAGAGAAAAATTGCTTTCCAGTAATATTTTTTTCGAGTGAATAAAGAAAAGATGTAATATTACTCTATATTTAGAGATTAAAGTGTGCATATTTTTCTAAAATACAGAAACTTTAGCGCCAGAGAATAATCAGTTCATGCTTTTGTAATTCATTATTGTTGTATTCATAAAATTTTTTTGATTTTCTTTTATTTTTTCTCTTTCGAGAGAACGTTTTTTTTATCCTCTGCGCGCTCTGACTCCAAGTATCACGCCTTTAGCTAATCAGTCAAAAAATGATTGTACATTTCTGTAATCATGGTTACGCCAAATTTTCTAATTAAGACATAGGGTTTTTTCTTTTGTAAAAGCGAGAGATTTATTTTTATATGCACAGAAAACTTGTGTATAAAAACGCCAAAAATTTGTTTGTAGTTATGCACTGTAGTAGTTTTTTTTGGTGTGTAATTTAAAAAAATATAATTGTTTCGGATTTTTTGTTGTTGTTTTTATCTCTCTCTTTTTTTGTGCGCGCGTTTGTGACAAATAAAAATAATAGTAGATATTTAAAGTTATCCAAAATCTATTTTTTGTGATCATTTTGTATATCCTGAATGAAAAATAAAATACTTTTTTATTCCAATATAATAAAATTGCCAGTTGTATAGAATTTTTGCACAAAACAAATTATTCGTTACTTTAACGCAAACTTCCGTTTATTTAAATTTATAGTCTATTTAACCTCTAAAAAAATTAACGTTATAATTGTTTGTTATAGGCGTGAACTTGAAAAATAAAACAACTTAACAAATAATAATTTTTTTGAAAAACCTTAAAATTAATATTTATGCACAAAAATCGCGTACAATTAAACCAGACTAACAAGAAATTTATTAGTTTCTTATATACTTACTATATATTGTGTAAACTAGAAAAAAAATCAACTAAAATATGCTTCAAAATTCGCTTGAAAAGTTTTTAAGATTATCCGTTAAATTGAATTAATTAGCCATTAAGTTTGAACCTTTTCCTTATTACTTAAGTTTTTAAAGTTAAAGAGCATTTTATTCAATGCTTAACGAGTTAAACATAAAAAATTTAAATTATGATCAAAAATTTGAACATATATTAAACCACATAATACACAATAATGATTTAAGTATAATTTTTTAAATTGCATTAATATTTTCGTTCAGTGTACGATTACAGAAAACCGTTTCAATGAGAGAATTTTTTTAAATGCATAGATATTTGAATTTAACATCGGATTACACGAAAAAAAATCATGTTTTTGGTTTGGTTTGAAAAGAAATTAGCTCAAAAAACTAAATTTTTTGAAAGTCCGGAAATATTTTAATTTCAACCAAATTACTACAGTACTCTTTTTAAATAATTTTAAAAACTCGAATTTAATGCACAAGAATTTAACTAATATTATTTCTTTTTTGTTGTAAAAGATTAGTAATTATATATGTAATTAATTTTTTAACATACAGTAGAAGACTTATATCTGGCGAACATGTTATAAATTTTAATAATTTATTTCTACTTAATTTTGCTGCAGATACCATAAATAGATAAATTTGGCATTAAATAAGGATTAAAATGTTGTTTTATTTCAAAAGTGTGATAAAACATTTATAAAATTTTCTAGTAAATAGGATTATTTTCAAACCATCGTATGCGGTGCATAGTGAAAAAGTTTTTTTTTTGGCGAACAATATCAGACATCGTTCTCAATCACTATATGAGTTTTAGTTAACAGAATACTTACCAAATCTAAAACTTATTTAAGAAATAGAGCTTAAGTGCAATATAATGCTAATTATTATCAGAAATATAATAATAAGGATATATCAATTAACTTTACGACTTAGCAAAGAAAAGAGTTACATAAACTTTTAACTAATCAATGTTTTTCGATAATTTTGATGATTAATTATAATATTAAGTACTCTCTTGATAATTAGCTTTTTTTATGGCCATTCAACGTATACTTTATTCAAAATAATATTCAAATGGTCGATTAACTGTTTGGTTTATTATAAATGAAACACAGATTTTCTTAATTTTAAATAATGAGAGATAAAAATCTTTCTCTCTCTCTCTCTCTCTGTCTTTAAACCCCGTAATTACTTGATTAAGCTTTTTAAATTAAATTCCGTGATTTTATTATACTGATAATTAACAGTAAATAATTTATTAATTGATAGAAGTTTAATAATAAAAAATAAAATATAGTCCACACTGTGTTTAGTTTACAAGTCCGAGGTTTGATTTCGCATTTTTTTATCTAATGTTTAATTTCTTTTTTAAAAAACTATCTTTAATTGCAATGTTATTATGAAACAACAATTTAAATTTTGTTTTTTCCCTGCAGTTTATAATTAGAATGAAATGTTTTTTTCTTACTTTCGAAATTGGTATTTATTTGGGAATTTTTATGGCTACTGGTGGGACAATAATGGCATTAAAGCTAGTAGGAGATAATGATGTTTTTTTTGCTAAATTAATATTAAGCAAAGTATACTGTACTTTTTTTCTCTCACGAAATAAGCTGATTAAGCAAATTCATTAATATTTAGCAGTTTTTGGTTAGTGTAGAAAAAAAATAAGTATAGAAATAGGAAATTGTTAAAATATGTTTTATTAAAACATAAATTAAATTTTTATTATAAATACTGTTGAGTCTCTTGCAATAAAAAAAACATAATTACCGCTTATAAAAGTTCGTTTTAATTAAGTTTATGAAAGTAAAATAGCAAACAAAAAAAATAAAATTATAAAATAGAAAAGAGCAACAAAATAATCTAATGAGTTAATTGATTCCTATCAAAATATTAAATAATAATAAAAATGTGTGTCAAATGCGAATGCGAAACACAGAAATTAAAATGTAAAAATATGTGCAAATTATCGTTTTTCAAATGCCAGACATGAGCATATAAGTATATAAAGTATACCAAGGATTGGCTTTACATAATACCTATGATACACACGAGAATGGAATACCTTGTACAATATTTTTTTCTCAGTCTCTGATTATGCCTCTAACGATATTATAAAAGGATAATTTCTTTTAATGTTCCACTCATAAAAGAAAATAATTATTTTAGTTATTATAGCATGCATTTTTTTAAAATTTTAAATCAAATGTTACTTAAGATACATTTGATGATTAAGACAGACGTTTGCATAATAAATTTTGAGCGAAAGTAACGGTGAATCTTTGAGCGAAAAATATCTCGGAGAACATCGGAGAACATTTGTTATGAAAAAACGTCTTACCATTTTATATATATAATTAGGCTATTAATTAAAAGTATTCAGATATATTAGATTAGAGAAAGTGGTATCGTTCGATAAAATAAATTTAGTTTTATTTATTATAAATAATTTTTTGGGCCATAATTGATAAATTACTCTTAATTAAAATTTTTCTCCGTATTTAATCTATTCCTAAACATTTTCGAAACGAAAAAAAACCGAAGGTGACAAAAGTGAATTATGATAATTTAAGCTATTAATTATAATTAAACTCATTTTTATCACACGTGAATTTCTTAAAAGATAAATAGTAAAAAACATAAAAACTCTCTAATATGTACAAAAAAATGAAAAAAATTATTTTAACTGAGATTTATTTGACATTAATTAAGCAGAAATAATTTTGTCACAATTAATTTTGAACAAATTAAAAAAAAAGTTTGCGCAACGCAGGCATAAGTTTTAAAAATGCGATTTCTTAGGCTTAAATAAAAGATTTCTTGTAAATTAATTCTGAAAGCATATAATCTGATAGTTTTGATAATATAAGTTATTTATTAGACTTAAATTACGCGTATCATTAGAGCGTAACTATAATTTATTAGAAATAAAAATTATTTGAGTTATTTTTTCTATTAAATTAGAACTTTTTACAAGAATTTTATAAGTTTTAATAAATTTTAAACTTATCACCGATTAAATGTGAGGGAAAAGTCGATAAATTATAATAGAATTTTTATTTTATACCATTAAAATATAATCGATTTGAAGTTTTTTTTTATATCTTTGATATTGAAATATATAAATAACCGACAGATTCGCGAAAATATTGACACAAATTTTTCAATACTAACAACTTCACTGTCTGCCTAATCGCTCTCTGATTGACAAAAAGAGAACGTCGACATTGAAAAAATAGCGATTAATTAAGAAAGACTTTTTACTTTAGTAGTTTCTTTCCATTGAAAGACAAAAAAACGAAATTCGATAGTCAACGCAGCAACAATTAAGTGAATTGCAATTAGTTATTCACTCTGACAAAAGTGAACGCGAGAGTGGGATGGGAAAGGCCTTAATTGTTGAACAATTTTTTCCTTTTTTTACTACCAGTTTTGCATTTTTTTTGTTCATTGACTTACAATCTGATTAAAATCCATTTAAGGTGTCTCTGCTGAACCACTTTTATTTCAGACAGTCAGAGACACAAATAAATAATCTTACATAGTCATCCATATATCACCCCTCCTAGTATTCTAATGTTACACTTATAATGATAAGTTATAACTTATAAGTTTGACACGAATTTTTTGTTTTGCTTACTAGTTTATAGTTTAGTGAGTTCAGCATTAAAATGATAAATGTTTCGCGTTTTGTGAACTTAAGAGGAGTGCATGCAAATGTGAATGAGGTAATCTAAACTAATATAATATTATTTAAAATCATAATGAATTGAAATCATTATTTTTCTGAATAATGAGCAGTAAAGAGAGAATCGCAAAATATTTGTTCGCCAAACACTATTTTTAATTATAATCTATAGTGCAAATAAAAAAGTTTTTGACGTTTTTTTTTGAATTTACTAGTTTTAAAACCAATTTTTATCTTCATTTACCTTTTATTTTTGTTTTTTGTTCGCATGTTGTGAGTCGTTTTAGATAATTTCAATAATAATGTCAAATTATAAAAATATATAAAATAAACTTCCGCAATCGAATTCGTAAGAAAATAAAATTATAAATAAATAGCTACAAAATGGCAATCATTAATTCCTTGTTAAAAATAAATATAAATAGAATATCAATTTTAAATCGCGTTATAAATAAATATATAACGCGAATTTCTTCTCACTTTGTTTCATCTTTCTTTCTTTCTTTTTTCCTAACAACCTTTATCTATAGTTTTTTTTACAATATTGTTGTTATTGAAAGCTGCAATGAATATTTTATTTAGTGCCACTTTAGAATTAATTTCTGCATAGTAGTATAAAACGTATAAAGATTGCTTTAATGAATCTATTAAACTATAGAACTCTTTACAATTGATGGGATGAATTTAAAATGTGCTGGTAATTCTAATCGAATTTAAGCTTCAATTTTTCAACAATAAGTATTAAGCCCTAGGCTCCCAAAAACTACCGACTTCAACGACAAGAATCAGAATTTTTCTTGAGTGTTTTTCCAAATTTTCTAGGGTATAACCACCCTACGCGACTATGTTATGAAACGGCTGAAATCAGTTCAATTATGCATTGATTTACTTGTCAATTTATTAAAACACTAACCCTTGAGACTGGGTTAGATGTTTGTATTTTTTGAAGCCTTAAGCCTTTTGATTAAAAAAACGAGAATTTATACATAGTTGTATGAAAATGTTTCTTACCAGACATAATATTTTATTAACCTTATGTTTAGGTGATGTCTTACTGTCGAACGCAATTTTAAAGCCACGAGTCTAACAAAGTTTTTGATGAAATATCGGATTAATCGTAATTGATATCTAAATTTGATAATTCAAGATTGAATAGTTATTAGTTTTGTTTTTGGCACTGTGTTACGAACTTTTCTTTATAAACTAATTAAAAATAGAGACGGTTATCAATTTAATAAAATAGCATTTAAATCGAACACATTTCCTGTTCATATCTTTAGCTTTCTAAAAGAAAAGCCATTTAATTTACGCTAGTTTTATACTATTATCTTATTTTAATTATAAATAAACACTATTTTTCACTAAAAATAAAAAGTGATTTTATATAAAAAATAATAATATGGGCCAAATATAAAATTTATAGGCCACTTTCAAAATTGCAATCATCTCTGGTTTTAAAACAAATTCTAATGCTTTTTTAACAATTTAATCAAATATTATTTTGAGCTTATAAAATGCATTAAAAGTATCATTTTCAGGTCAGGTGATAGACACACACACACACACACACAAACAGATAAACGTATTAATTTCTCGAACAATCCATAGATATTTTGGTAGCCTTTTAATTTTAAAAAATAAAAAGCGCTACATTAAGTTAGTAAGAAAAGTGACTTAAGGATCAGATTTAAGATGTTAAAAAGTAAAAGCTTATGGGAATGATATGTCTGGTTCCCATCCGGAGCGGACATAAACCCTAGTAGACTTTAGCATGATTTGAATGAAGCGAGCGATCATTGATCTTAAAAAATGCTTTTTATCTGAATACATAATTTTGAAATTCAAACTAAAGAAATATTCGCGAAACTAATGAGCGCTTAATTTTCAAAGTGGGTTCGAACTGAATGTACATTTTTTTGTTTACACTAATAGGTAATTATAAAATTTTAGATTTTCTCGAATGATGTATTTTAATTAAGATGTTATAAGTTAACAGTGTATTCAATTAAAATTTAAATGTTCAGAGTTATAAATAAAAAAGCGTTTTCGACGTTTTTATCTGTTAATTTTAACATATATTTAAATTTAGAAAAGAATCTTTTTTTTTTCTCTTTACAGTTTAAAGAATTTCTTAATTTCATTAACCTCAAACTAAAATCATTTATTTTAACTCGAAAAACTTAGTTTTGAAAAAAAGTTTGTACGCATTTAAATAAGATATTTTACGTGCGCCACGTAATTCGATTTATTACCGCTATTAACTTAATAATTAATTCACAACCAGATTTGCATAAACAAATTGAAGACACATATTTTAGTTTATAGTATTTTACCATAACAGTTATATTTATTTATTTTACAATCCACTCTTTTAATTATTTTATTTGTTGACATATTAATACCATTCTGATTGGTAAAAGATAAATTTCACCTCAATATCAGTTATGTTTTTTATACTTAGTTTTGTTTTGATTTCATCTGCGAGCAGTGCTGCTGCCAAACAAACTAATGAACTATTCAAGTGCATATATAAAATATTCTCTCGTTTATACCATTAGTTGATAAACAATCAAGATTAGATTATATTAAAGCAAAATTAATGTGATGCCGTTTATAAGTTATATTATTCCGTTCCAATTTTGATTATTTATAAAATATATTTATTTAAAAAAAAATGTTTCCAATTTGAATTAACAGTTAAAATAATAAGTTTTATTTTTAGCGTATTTGAAAAATATTTGGGGGTTTGAAAAAATTATTTAGGGGGTCGAGCAAAATGGTTTAGTTTTTAGGTTAGGGTCAAGAACTGTTATCATTAATTAGACAAAACTAAAATTCAAGCATTTGACATGTTTGCCGCTTTTTTAAATAGAAATAGTAAAGAATAATGAATGAACAAACTCGATAAAACTGCCTGTGGGTACACAACACACACGTACTCAGATTTTTAGTGTCAAGAATCGAATTCACTCAATAAAAAACAAATTCCTATAATGATTTAAAATTTAAATGCGTAACTGAAAACTTGTAGGTAACTAATATCATAAAAAAGAGTCTCAATGCTTGCGAATTTGACATTATTATTCTGTTCTGTTTATTGCACAAACGCCATAAAAATCGGTGCATGTCTTATGGATTACCATTAGTAGATTATAATGTTTCTTTAGTTATTAAGTTTCTTATATCAAAGGCTTACTTTAATTATTTTTTACGCCAACTCTGGTATGCATAAATTTTTTTAAAAATCATTTTCCACTCATTTCAGGTCTTATGAATTAAGCGCTTAAAATTATTAATAATGCAAATTAGACTTTGGGTCTTTTATTCGATCTGATATATTTTTGCCATACATTTTCTGGATAACTCTAACTGTAATTACGTTTTTTTTTCATTTTCATGCAAATTCTTCTTTATTAAAAAAGTTATTAAATTTTCTCGTATACATATAAATATTAAATTATGAAAAAAATAAAATAATAAATAATTTTTATTGTTCGCAAATCCTAAATGAAATACACTAATTAATTCGTTTTTTTGCATATCTCGCGTCTAATGAATTATTTATGAATTTCTGAGTATATACGCAAAAATTAAGACCTAATTTAAATTTTAATATGGGCTTAAGTTGGAGAGAGAGAGAGAGAGAGAGCAAAAAAATTTGTTTGAACTTATAGCAAATAACGATTTTACGACTCCATGCACAACTTTTACTGCTCTAAGTTATTACCGAATTATGTTAATTCGAAAATAATCTTCTTTTTTTCCACTGCTCAAAACGAAAACAAAAACAAAACAAAACTTCATCGCTAGTTTGTCGTTAAAATATGCATAATTTAAAAAGTTTTAATTCGCGGCTATTAATGAACGCAAGAAACTTATTTTTATTTTTTACAATCAGCATCTTTTTAGTTTTGCAAATCTAATTTTTTTAATATCAAAGCTAATGAGTGCTTAATTACTTTTTTCTTTCGCTCAAAAGTGATATAAACTTTAATAGCATTAACTTAGCATATTTAGATTTTCGCTCATTTTTAGCAGAGCAGCCGATTTAACTCAATTAAAATGGATTTTTGTGAGGGCAGCAGGAAAATCAGACGCTAATACAGCATAAGGTAAATAATAATGTTATTTATAACTTACGCTTTTAGGTTTTTCTATCTCTCTCACTAAGCACAAAAATTTACTTTTTTTTATTGCACCGCGTTTATTGTTATTGTTATTATTATTATTCGCTAATTGAATTTCAATGCTTTATTTTTAAACATTGGGCACTGCTTATATGTTAAAACTTAACGTTTTTCACGTTTCGCTTTTTCTGTCTAATAGTGTTAAAGGTTTTTCTTCTTCTCTCGCTCTGTGCGAGAATAGTAAGCTTGCGTTTTTTAGAACCCGTACACTGACCCTAAAATAAATATAAAGATTTGAACGCTGTCGTCGTTGGCGATGCAGTTATTTTATCGGTAGTGAACACATTAAAAGTAATTGATGTGTTGGTGGCAAACTTTTTATTTACAAATGTATTGTTACGGCGTGTAATTAAGCGTCACAACTGCACAAACTGAGGATCAGCTCAAAATATAAATAGGTAGTCTATATTATATCTACAGTTTATAGTTTAATATCTTCAGAGCCTGTGTGTGTGAGTTTTTTTTGTGCAAAATTTAAAATTTCCTGCAAAATTTTTCCGATTTAATTTCGTTTTTAAAAGCACACGGAAAATTGTTGTTCTCATATTTTTCGCTTCTGGTCACACACACACACCACACACACACACACACACACACACACACTGTAAGTATATTTTTAATGATTTTTTTTGCAGACAAAAAATTTGTTATTTTCACTTCAATTTGATTTATCATAACACAGTTCTGTTTCGCAGTGATAGCATATATTGATTACGGTTTTTTGAATTAATTATTTTTTTCTTTACTTTTATATAAGTTTAATGTTTACAAATTAATGTTTAATTAATACTAACGATCGCAAACATTAAGAATATTTAATTTCGATGCGACGTTTTAATACTTAGTAACTTAGTTGTTATCGCGGCAATCAATAAGTTTATGAAGTAAAAAAAAAATTTTACTAATAAACTAAATATTAAAATATTTTTTTTGCTTTTGCGTGTATGTTCGAAATGCATATATAATTGTTGAAAATTGTTGTTCAAAAAATTTTGTTTTCGTAATTATTATGACTTGTTATTCATGGCCTATGCTCTCGTATAAAACACATTTAAAACGCTATTTAAAGATTGTAATAACGGGTTAATTTAGCTCGCGATTACAATTGTCTTAAAATTCTAATTACTAACAAAAAGCGCAATCTTAAAGCTTAAAATATTTTTTAATTTAATTAAGTATAATTTCAAAAATAGTTATTTCCTAAACTCAAACGGCTCGTAACGTTAAGCGCTTCGAAAGTCATTTTGCGGTTTTAGAGAGAGAGAGAGAGAGAGAGAGAGAGAGAGAGAGAGAGAGAGAGAGAGAGAGGAATAAAAAAACATTGAAACTAGTTTTCAAGTCGAAAGTCAATTCAATTCGCCAAAAGTTCGAAATTCAAAGTTAAAATCCTGTATTTTAACGCTACAGTAGTTTCCACAATCATTTTTGTTTGTGTTTCGTTCAGCCATTCAATTCATTCACACATTCTCTTGGCTTGCAGTGCTTTTCTCTTTTCTTCCCGAAAATAATTCTTTTATTTACCTGAAGAAAAGAGTAAAATAAGAAGTTTTTCTTAAAAAAATATCGACACTAAAACTCCCGTAAACATCGACTCTAATTAGATTATACGCCTTTTATATTTAGTTTACTCTAATATAGCAGCAAAAAAAAGAGTCTGCGAAAAGGAAAAATCATTGCAACACTACTTTTAGCACAAAAACGAGACTTATTTGTATACATTGCGATAACAATAGAATTTGCACCCTATTTGCAAACTATTTATTTGTTAACTTCGACTGAAGAAACTTCAAACATTTCGAGCCCAAAATAATAATTTTTTTTTCTAGAAATAAATTTATTATGTTTTTTTCGCATTTAATTTATAACAAATAAAGTAATAAAAAACTTCTTTTTTTTGACAAACAAACGTAATAACTATATAATTTAATAGTTTGTATTACATGACAGTTTAACGTCATAATTTAAAATTTTTTTAAACTACAACTAAATTGTCAAATTCTAACGTTCAATAAATTCTATTAATGGAATAGTATTTGAAATTAAATTAGTAGTAAATTTTTTCGATTATTTAACAAATTATTTTGTTACTAATTTTAGCATTAAAGTGCTTAAGGAAAAAATGTTTCACTTCGATACTGTTTTTAATAACTATCGCGTAGAAGAGAATTTTCTAGCAATTGGTATAACTTTAGTATAATAGCGATTCCTTGTTTATTTTAGACAACTGAACTCTCAGAAAAAACGCTAAAAGTCAACAATAGGAAAAAAAAGGTTTCGTAAATATAAATATTCGAAAATAAATCCCTAAAATAAGAACACTAGGAGTACATAAAAAAAGTACTACTCTCTCGTCAGTGGCAGATATAATGATATATTTATTTATATCATAAATTTAATAAAAAAAGCTAAAATTTGAAAAGCTAGGGTACAGCATAAAAAAAACTAACGGATAGAAGAAAAAAAATCAGTTAGACATAAGATTAGATATTTATCTATATATAGAATGAATTTGTTTGATCATAATAGTGAGAGACGTTGTTTGTATTACGAAGTGTGTGCGCGATGAATGAAAACATTTGTTGTAAGTATTAAAAAAATTTGCGAGGAAAAAACAGGCAAATAATAATAATAACACACAATTAGATTGTTAATATTTTTTCCTATCGTTTACCTGAAAAAAATCACTTTGTTTTTTATTATTTATTACTATAATCTATTCAAATAAACATATACGTATTAAAAAATAAATATACGCGGCATAAATGCTGGCAGATATTATTTTGCGCTGTCTTACGAAATTATGCCTTCAGCTAAAGGCCAGTAGAACTTCGAAATTATTGCTATTTTTTCCAAATTATTTATTGAGTGTTTTTTCCCCGAAAAAAAAGAAGTTTTTCGCAAAGATAAATAAAAATAATAAAGAAAGGTAAACATTTATATTTATATATATTGCTTTATCCAATGTTAGCGCTGTAGCGGTGAGCGATACAATCTACTCCAGATACAATTTAAATGAATTGACGTGTTATTTATAATTCAAATGAATTTATACTGCAGTCTAATGCTGTACTTTAATATAAATATAAGCATTTAATTCTTGCTTAATTATTTCTCTCTCTCTCTCTCTCTCTCTCTCTCTCTCTCTCTCCTCGCTTATAGCGATTATTACGGCTGATTTATTCAACAACAAAAACAGAAATGAAATAAATTTATTTTAATAAAATACAAGAACGGCAACTATAATAAGTTAGATTATTAATACATCTTTGAGAACCAACTCTTGCAACTCTTTAGCGGTGTATCGCATTGAAATTAGGGTCAAATGCAGATAGAATTGTGCGCTCATAAGAGAGTGATCATTCCGGGCAGACAGAGCGTAAGGATCAGTTAGAAAAACAAATAATCGGACAATAAAATCATCGATGTGTTTGGCTTTTCGATTGAATTAACTACTATGAGCTAAATATTTTGTTGCGCCTAATTATTCATATTAAAATAGTTTTCATTTATATATGATACAAAAAAAATAAGATAATAAATTATATTAAAAATTTTTAGGAAGTTAATGCACTTAAGTTAAGGGAGAGAGAAAAAAGAAAAACCTAAAAGTTTTTATATACTTCGAGAAAACTTGTGGAAACGAGCCAAAGGTCTTTCGCCGAAGTAAAAAAAAAATTTTCGCTAATCATTGGAAATGCTTTTTGCCACTAATGGGTTAACATATTTTTTGACTCTTAATGCGATACCAAATAAAGCAAAAGGAGAGGGAAAAAGGAGAGAACTTCTAATATATATGATACTTTATATCTTATAATATTAACTATAAATATATATGACTTTTTTAAAAAACCATTAAAATCGTTTCGCAAAAATATATATATATATAGTTTCCAGTCAATAATTATATATCTTAAACACGTAATTAAAGTTAAGTATTACCTCACGGAAGGAATAAAAGGACTTCATTACCCGAATCGGTTTTTTTTCTCGTTTAGTTTGTCTGCGCGTTCGTCTCACTCTATCCTCTATCTTCCTTCCCCTACGAAAATAAAATATCCTGTGATATTGAAGTTTATAAGAAAAGTTTGAAATTTTATACTAGTTTTATTTAAATTTTATATGATATTATTATCATATATAGTTTTTTACGATGCAAAACAAGGCTATTATTACAGGCGCGCAGAGAGAAACAAAATGCATGAAATATATATGCAGCAGAGAATTAAATTATAATAATGATTTTTAGTTTTAAAAAAGCAATTCTTTTACTCTCCAATAGTTTATTAACTCTCTTGTGTGTGAGTGTATGTATGTCTGATTTTTTATTGTTTTTCTTGTTTTGTTGCTGCTTTTGAATGTCTAATGTGTATTAAAATAATAATAATGTAAAACAACAACAAAAGTTATTTTTTGTATTATAAATTTAAATCTTTAATACTGTACATCACAGCAATAAAGGGTCAAAAGTTAATTGCGAAGATGAGCTGCATTTAGGTTAAAACGTTTTTTCCTTTATATAAATATAACTTATAAGTAAGGAAAGGAAGTTTAAGATCGTATTTTGTCTGTTTTAAGACCTTAAAAAATACAGAAAAGACATCAATATAAGACCTTATATAATACCTAAAAATT
>JAQIVF010000278.1:0-26233 GCA_034698365.1 Steganacarus magnus
CGGGCCGGGCCGGGCTTTGTAATCTCAAAAATAATCGGGCTCGGGCCGGGCCGGGCTTCAACATGTCGGGCCGAAGTTGGGCTCGGGCCTAAAAATTTGAAAAGTTCTATAGTCTAATCCATATGAAGTGAGCTAATAAAAAAATAAACTATCAAATGCTCATTTTTGTGAATTCTAGGTTAAATTTATTTTATTTTCATGCGGTCAAAGCTCATAATGAAGACTTGAGTGTCGTAAGGAATATTTACTAACTTTAACTTAAATCTTATAACTAAAATGGAGTAGTAATATATAATGTCGGGAAAATTTTATATTGATAAGTATATATTTAAAATAATTTTAAATTAATTATTAGTCAAACAAATATTTTTAGCATTAAGGCAAAGATTTTATTCGATTAGATTTTGTAGTTTCTTATAAATTGGTCATTATTCAGGTTTGCAAATAAACCAAATCCTAAGTATGAAGATAAACAAAATTTGAAATCTAATAGTTCAGCAGGAGTTTATTGGTTAAATAGTATAATTTTAGCACAACATTAGCCAAATTAAATATATTTTAATGGAATTTACATTTATCCTAATATCCTAAATATCATATCAATTATTTAGTCAATTTTAAGTTCGTAATTCTAAATTAATATAATGTATAACGACCTAAAAAAATAAATACTGTACTCTTAGCGTTAGAGTCTTTTTTAAATTAAAAAGAATATTATTGCTAACTGAAATTAAAGCCAAAAAATTAGTGCAAGTACTCTGTATAGCATTTTAATTTAGGTTAAAAACTTAGTATAGATTTACAAAGTTAAGTTTTATTTATTATTCGTTCGAAAAACTAAAAACGAAAACACAATAAATAAAAAACAATAAACTAATTAATGAGATGTGACTATACGACTATACGACTATACCTCACTCCATTACATGTTCTAAAGGCTCCAACAGCTCCAGGATAGTCTCTTATTGTTCCGTGATAGAAACAATGCTCGATTTCCTAAATGAAACAAAATACACTTAAGATACCATTAGCATTCTAATGAAAATTGTATTCTATCTATTGTTTGAAACTCGAGATGCAAAATGTAGTGCAGCACTGTTTTATGAGTGAAAAACGGGAATTCAATCCTATCTGCATAATAATAGCAGTTAAAAGTTATGTTCTGACTTTCTTTATACTTTCGCATTATGTATACTGTATTGCAATTTGCATGAATTAAACCCACAACTCGACACATTATACCACGTTTTGTTACTATACATTATGTTTTAACGCTACGTTTTCCACACTTTGCTTATTTTATTACATTAATCATTATTACAAAATTATAAATTCAATTTTACTTAATCTGTTACAGTAAAACAAATTTAAACTCATTTATCGTTTCAATTTTTATCGTTTAGAAACTCTATCAATAAAATGTAGTTTAAAATCTTATAACATTTTCTATAGATGCAAATCACTGTAATATTTAATTAATGTCTACATTTCCAAAACTTTTTTATTGTTCCAGTTCTGTATAATAGTCACAACAATTAGAAATAATTCGAATTTCATGCAAAGCCAACAAATTAAAATTTATCAATTCTAAAACGATCTGAATTTTTTTACTATATCTAAATTGAATAAATAAATCTATGGAACTTTTTAAACCTCCGATGTTTCCGAAATTTAAAAGAATCTCGAATATTTCATTTTACTGCTATAAAGACGAGTCAAATTTAATCATTTTTGCCATATTTATCACAGTTTTATCCAACAATGCTGCAAATACTTTCCTTTATAATAAAATATGAACTTTTAAAATCTATTGTGTTTATGCATCAATTTCAAAGAAAAACTATTTAAAAGCGATTTAGAAAATTTGAAAAATTTTTCTATTAAACCTTTAGTTCTCTCAATTTATTTCCAAAGTATAAAAACTAATATTAAGTTTACTAACTAATAATTTTTATTCGTTTAAGCCTAAATCCGTTTTATAGTTAACTTTATACTGTACAACATTTTTCCATATCTTATTTGTGGCAAAAATGAGACGCCTATTCTAAGTTCATAATTAAATCGTCAAAAAACACAAAACCTTAATAAAGAAATTAATTATGCAAATAAAAATTAAGAATAATTACCTGAGTTGATATCTGCTGAGCTCCTTCTGGCAAAAAATGCTTTTGAATTAAATTTGGTGCTAAGAGATGACTAGGAAAATAAAGAAAAGAACAAAAGGCGATCAAACATAGAAATTACGCATAATATAGTTTTTCATTTGACTCGAATGTCAATATGAGCTAAAACGAGAGAAAATAAAAATTCCTCAAATCAGCGAAAGACAAATTCAGAGCTCAGTAAGATTTTTTAGTGTTACGTATATTTACTTAAACAATCTCAATCAATGCAGTAAACATTACTCACATATTGAGCTCCAGTTCAAGGCGGAACTTATAATTAAAGGCTTTGATGAGCAAAGATGTTTGATGAAAATGTTTGCCAGTCTGATTGTTCGGGAAAAAAGGAAATAAATGATTAAATAAGATTACTATTTTTTTAAAGGAAAGCAATTTTGTTGCCATTCTCGGAAAAGAAAAGGGAGTAAGGGATAGCGGAAAAGTGATTAGATATATAAAAGTATTATAAAAGTGCTTATTTTGAAACCGACTCGAATCGACATTACCTTATTAGCACTGGCATCTCGAGTTGAAATACCCAGCTTTTGATGATGCCTCACCTGCACTGGATATATCACCTCAAAGAAACGACTGGGAATGTTTGAAATAAGGCGCTCATTTTCTGGATATAAACGCTTTAAGCGTTCGGCTTCGGCTATATGTGCGAAATTCAAACAAAAATAAAGGTTAATCACAAACAGTGTTAACGCAGCACAACGCACGACAGTTGAGAACCATTATATCATTAAAATTTAATTTACATCATGTAGTAATTTATTGTCTGTGTGTGTGTGTGTGTGTGTGTGTGTGTGTGTGTGTGTGCAGGCGAACTGATAATTTAAATAAATGGTGTGTTTTTGTGTGCTCTAATAGCGTATGTACCGTACTTTAAATGATCAATAATTTTGTGACTGATTTAAACAATATATACGAGCAATCATAATGAGTTCTTTTTCAGAGTTTAATATACATATTTTATTATTAAGGGCTTAATGCATAAACTGTATATTGAAGACTTCTAAATTTTCTAAAGGACAGAAAGACATAGCCATGTCATAAGATCTACTTTTATAGTACAAAAGCGAGCTAAAAATACATAGATTAAAAACACACGAGAGACTGCATAAACTATATTTTATTTAAGATCACTTTAACGAGAAACTATTAAAAGCAATTTTTAGTAACATCTCATATTTAGATCACTTTCTACAGAATAGAAGGAAGCGAACTTTTGGTTTTGACAATGTCCGTCCGTCTGGATATCCACATCTTCTTAAGTTCGAGAAGTCTGTTAGTTCTATGATATATCTTAATACTCGATTCGCATCTATCAATACTATATAACACGCAAGTTATAAATTAATAGTTTGATTATACAGAACTGTACCTCACCTTAGAAAATTAATATAAGTAAAAAAGCGATAAAGTAACAAAGATTAATAAATTTTATACGATCCTAACAATGCTGACGATTTAAATTAAACAAGAAAGTGAGCTTTATTATGAATGTTCCGGTCTTGTTTCATATTTAATATATTAATATTAAAATTTATTTAATCATATTACGAGTAAATACAATCAATATTTTGTTTGGCTTTATATTAAATAAGTAAAAAATTTATTCAATATTACGGGCAATTTTTTAAAATGGATAATTTAATGATAAATAAAAATTAAAACCATATAAAGTTCAAAACAGAGCAAAAAATTTAAGTTAATTAAATCATACACGTCTTAAAACAATTTTCTTAAGACTTAAAATGTTTTTCCTGATGTCACTTAACATATATGTGTAATTTATTAAACAAATTATTAGTGATAGCACAGTATCAAATAAAAAACAATTTTCTTAAAATAGCAAGTCTTAAAATAAGAAACAACTTTGTTTATATATCGGCACTCTTAAGATTCTTTTTTGATTATTTTAGTCATAAGCTATAATATATGTAAATTTTATAAAATATTTTCAGAAATAAAGGTTGTTTTTAACCAAAAAATAAATAAATTAAATTATTCTAAAATTAAATTAAAAAAATTTTAATATTATTAAATATTTTTTTGTACATTTTTATTAAATAATTTTAAAAAATTTTTTTAAATATTAGTTTTAGGAATAACATAATTCAAAGTAATTTTGGTTCATATAATTCACATTCAATTAGAATATTTCACTTTAACATTACTCTTTGATTTACAGTCACTCCAAATTAAAACAAAATGTTTGTGTTTGGGTGTCTGGTTTTAGATTAAAGATAATAAACATTACTTAATAAATAACTGTTACTCAAACGTTATCCATACATATTAATCTTAAAACAAGTCAATCTTAGATCGAAAATATTATTTAGGATAACAAAATTATAGCTGATTTTGCGTTAATGAATTTTTGATTAGTTTTGCATATAATTTATCATATAGTACGTATAATATAGCAACTGATATTAACTTAACATAAATCTTTTTATTTCGATAAAGAACTGTGGAAATCCTTTTATTCTGCTAGAAATTGTCTGACGGACATATCAAATCCAATAAACCCACTGACAATGCTATTTACAAACTTTTGTGTTTTAATGCATATTATAAAATTGAAATGATTAAGCATTTAAAATTTCAAGTATAAAAATAGTTTTGTAAATTAGTTGGTTTAGGATTTAAAATTGGTAATTAAAGTCATCTTAGAGTATATCATAGCACACAAAAATTTTAAAATACAAATGTTTCAAGCTTTTTATGGTGAATCATTAGGTAGCATCAGTTTTGGTGAGTATGGATCATTACTAATGATCATTACTGACCACACTCATACCAATCTTATAATTTTTTGATATATCACTGGTCTTGTAATGAGACTCTCCAATCTTTGCAAACACAAAATCCTACTCATCATAGTAATACCAGTGACGTCATATTAAGTGTAAGCATTTTGATGTATATATATATTATTATAACACACCCAAATCGAAAAAGATTTTGTGGTTCCTAATTACTATGGCTAACACTTAATACTTTCACCACATAAATAAATTAATCTTATGGTTGCACTTTATCACAACACCACATTTCACTGTCCATTCCTCCTTATGCTTAATTCTAAACACTACTGATAGATGGGTAGAATTCACAACTGTTTTATTGTATAATTTTGCGATGGAATTCCAAATTGTGTAAAAAATTTAATTGTTAGTGTGGTCTAAAAGAATGTCAATTTATCATTTTTACAGTAATGGCTTCGGTATTCACTACAACCGCCATACTTTCTATGATTATTCTTGTGATTCTTTTTTTGTAAAAATTAAGAAAAATTTATGTTTTAAACATACTAGAAATTTTGATAGAAATCATTATTATAATTTATATTTAGATATAAAATGTTTTATGATTTTTCAGTTGGAGAATTTTACTCGTTTCATTTACAATGAAAAAGTTTAATAATAATTATTATTTATTATTTATTTTTTCTGCTAAAATTTATTTTTAAAAACAAAGTATTCAAAAAATTGGGCAATAAAGCAAATTGTAAAACAGATTACACATAATATTGCAAAAATCTTCTTAAAAAATTAATATAATAAAATTACTCAAATAATAATTGCTAAAAACGAGAATAAAATAAAATAATGGTTTGACTCAATTTATTCTATTATAAAGAGAAATAACAATTAAATAACAAAAATAATATACAATTGCCGGTCGTAACATACATTATTATTAAGCTTAAGCTTGAATTAAGCTGAGCTTGAAGCTTGATATTTTACTGACAATAACTCAAGCTCAGTGTTATTGAGCTTATTTCCATCATTATTTATTAACTATTGTTTAGATAAACCTGTGACATTATTGATATTTAATTAAATGATTTTGGAGCTAAATTTTATTAAATATATACATTAAAATAAAATACTGCATTCGATAATGTCATATAAATTACATCCACGAAAAAAAAAATGTTGTAAATATATGGTATTATTTGGATTCATTAGTTTACTTTCGATTAATTACAGTAGAATTACTTTTAGATTATAAGTTTCAGCAGAATCTGCTTAAACAAAAACTAATTCAAGCTTTTCTCATTTGTTTATTCATTAGATAATAAACTCTAGATAATTGAAGGTAAACTCTCTGATAAAATGAGCTCGAATTAGCATCTATTTTTAGTTTTATTGTGATATTTATATGACTCGGAATTCACAATTTTACTAATTAAAAACCTGTGTACGTATATTTGGCATTTAAAAGTAGTTACTTAATACTATTTATTTTTATTCAATTCAACGTGAAATCATAAACCCTTATTCAAATTGCTTCTAATATTCTAAACTTGAGATTTTTTTCTCGAAAACATTAATTTATTAATTTCTTGAGATTAATTTCTCGCTGTTTCATAAAGCAATTTTTTATTTTTGAGGAATTACACATATATTTGGGCATAATTGTTCCTTAAATAATTTTGGTCATATATTTAGCTCATTTTTTAATAATATGTTAAGCTTTCTGAATTTTATCACGTTTAGAGACTCCAAAAACTAGCATTTATTCTATAATACCGATAGAATATTCTATATTCTAATTTTATCATAATAGCTTAAAACAAGTGTAAAACATACGTAAGTGGTATATCGAATCCTGATTTTGCTTTTGATTTTGGATGGTTTGACACATGTTCAGGTGTGACAGACACACCAATACATCGTTATATCAAATTTTCAATATACATACCATAAAAAGTATTTATTTATTATACATAAAATTATATGTGAATATCAGGATCCGGATAAATGCATAATTGCATAGAAAATATGCATAATGCATGAAAGCTAGGTTTTAAGCTTTGCATGCATAATTTGAAGAATTTGAAAGTATATGCATATTTTCATAGTTTTTGCGAAATTATTCAAAATATATTATTTATAACATAATTAGCACTATTTTATTGCTCAGTTGAGATGAAATGGATATAATAAAACGGGAAGTTTTCTTATTGGCGAAACTGCATATATATTGGCAAAAATTTTAGTTTACTTTAACTTGAATAGTGTGTATGTGAAACAAAATGCTAAAACTAATCTTCGTTATTAAAAAGTCTTCAAATTATACTATTTTAAGTGCAATACTGATGAATATGAAATAAAAATTTTGAAAATTCACCTTATAATCTAACTTTATAAGTGTTAAGTAACGTTTTTTAATGCTTTCATTGTGTTTTTCGTGCATATTTTCGTGCATATAATTGAGTTTTTTAGTGCATAAATGCATGCATATTTGTTCGGTTTTTTCGTGCATATTATCCGGAAGCTGGTGAATATATTATGAAAATTTCTCTATAGTGAATCTTTTCTTACTTCGACTCTACAAAACAGTCAAAGTAAAATTTATAGTATCTGTTAATAATAATATTCTAAATTTAATCAAAAATATTAGTGTATTTGGAATTATTCTTTAATTTGGGGGAATTTCGAAAACTAAATAACAATGAAACCATAATTTTTTGGTTTTTTTTGAGGTAAATTGCATATAAAATTGGAAAAAAGATTACAGCATTTAAAATTAGAAGTAACAAAATATGGCATTTTTAAACAGGCATACAACGATTACATATCAAATTCGTGCGTTACAACAATCTTCAAATATGCTTCTACAGTAATTTAGCAAAATGCAATAAATTTGAGTTCTCTAATTATGTGAATTTTAAAGTTCATAATGAACTAAAATTACTAGAGCCTAATCTAAAACAATACTTTTAAATTCAATTTTTTTCAACTACAATACTAAATTTTTTTGTACTTTAGAGAAATCATAAGAATTTAAGCTCAATAAGAAGGTGTAATTCTTTTTAATAGAATGGGTATAAAAAAAAGTAATAAACTAATGTCCGACTTTCTGATAAAGAGTGACATCAATTTCTAACTGGGGTCTAAATTCCTGGAAGGAATTCTAATCTCTAGGTCTCGCCACTAGTTTATAAATAAAATTTCTTATTTTTTATCAATTGATTTCTGTAATATTTAATTAAAATTTTATTTACTAATCAAAAATGCATTAGCATTGTAGCATTTATTTATAACATTATACATTTATAACGGTATATACTCTAAAATAAAAATATAACTAATTAATCTCTCATGCATTTTTTAAAAAGGATAAAACAAACGAGAAACACTATTAATACAATACTAAATACCTGTTCAAATAAAACAAATCTAATTAAATTGTTGTAAATATAATTATTTTTATTATACTTTTTTTGAATTCTTTGATATAATGTTATTAATTTAGATGTATAAATAGTAACAAAGTGAATACGTTGAGGGTGTAAGAAGTTAGGCAGACAATTCGATTTCGATCTTTTATTCCTCATTTTTTGTTATCAAGTAATAATATATATGGTTTTAAAAGATATAAGCTTTTTATTACTACTTATAATCTGTGTTATCGCGCTATTCTTACATTAACTGTATAGACGTAACAAAAAACATAAAATCGATCACTTTTTCTTATATTTTTTGAAATTCTGAGCTTAGATAAAAAACTATCACTCTTTTACTCAGAGTATATAATGCATTTTATTTGAATTGTTAAGATTATTTATTACATAAGAATAATTATTATGCATATCTAATAAAAATTTCCAATTAATCTAACAAACACCCTTTTAAATAGGTTTTAAAATTGGCATTAAAACAATGCAAAGCAGTAACATTTAAGGGGCATAAAAGACTAGGATCAAGTCTTGAGCCTAAAAAAATAAAGAATCGGAATTCTAAAACCAGCCATCCTTAGGAATTCATAAGAAAAAACCTAAAGCCTAAATTGCATTGAAAATAATAATATATTTGAGAAAAAAATGTAAAATAATTCATATTTATATGATATGTAGGGCTTTGAAAATCGTTAATTAACAATCTCTTTAAAACCTAATAATTCCTATTAAAATATGGCAATAAGAGTCAGTAAGACCAAGATAAGCAATTTTTAAACAAACGATTCAAACGAATCAAACGATTTTTAAAGTAGCAAACTATTTTTAAAATATTGAACGATTTCAAACGATTTTGTTTATTTTTTGATTAAATCTAATAAAATTGCTGGAAAATGATTAAATTTTAGGAAAAACTAAAAAATATGAATATAAATTATTGAAAAATCAAAATATGATTCAATTTAATTTAAAGAGTTTATTAAATAAAGTTAAGTTAAAATTTTCTCATAATTTCAATTTACATCAAAGGGCATTTTTTCAAAATTAAAAGCAATTTATGTGACCCATAAATACACTAAATAAAGCATTTAGTATGACTATAAAGCATTTTATTTCATTTTTGTAACTAAATTTTAGAAATTTATCAAACGATTTTTAAATGTTTTTATAAACGATTAACAAATGATTTTATACCCTTTTTTCAAACGATTTTCAAAGCCCTAATGATATGATAAAAGTAGTTAATGTCATTTATTATAAAATCTAATTTTTCCAAATGTAAATGTTATTTATTTAAATAGCCACTAACAAAATTAGCACCAAATAAAATTTCGTTGGGATTTGTTTAACAAATCACCTCAATTTGACTTATAAAAAACCTCGATTCATATTACGGATTATTGTAACTAGTGTTCATTCATAAGCATAATTGCTAATCTTCTCTCTATGCGAATAAATTATTTCGGAAAAATTATAATGGATGCTCACATTCTAGTATAAAAATATAATTTTTAACTTCAATTTTGATAAATTTGAATTTAACAATCTATAACTTAACAAAGTATTAATAGATAGCTAGCGTTTTAGAAAAATTCTGGATAACAAAATAGTTGTTAAGGTTTGATTAATTATATTCATATCTATACAATGAAAAGTTATTCTGCATCAAAACGACTTCTTTGTTACACAGCACGCATATAAGAAGACAAAACGCAATATCCATCACAATTTTTTTATTTATGCAGTGTCATGAATAAATATTTCACTCGACAGTAAAGCCACTTGAGCTACGCAGGAAGAGGTCGGGTCGCAGCGCAAATGCATTAAACGCTAAACTATTGCAACAATAACAGGCTATTCTTTATACAACAAACATTAAGTGCAAATTGTTTTTTTAAAATTCTGTAAAACATTCTACGCGTTGACCAAATGTTTTTCCTAAATGGCATCAAAATTCGCATTTGTGCTGCAAATTTTGTGCGCCAAACGTAACAGAATGCAAATATAAATATAATTTATTCGTAAAAATTGAGATATTTTTGCTACAAATACCTCGTAACTAGAGATCGGAATTCGGAGACAAAATTTACAACAAATCGGAGACACAAAATTTACGTCATTTGTGGCATTTTTTTATTAAATTTTTAATAATCGGAGACAAAAATATTTTTATTTCGTGAATTGGAGACAATGTCTCCGAATTCCGATCTCTACTCATAACGTTAATTTCAAAATGTATTCATAAAATATTTACAGATAACAGACAAACAAAAGTCTAAATTACTGTAACTGTACAGTAACAGTACAAACAAATGTACTGTAACTGAACGGTAAAAATTTTATGAATTTTGTTTTCAACGTAATAACACTAAGAATTTAAAATAAATTAATACTGAAGCCATTAAAATGTTTTAAAAATTCAGAATTTAAATTTAAATTCCAACATTTCGGCGAAGTGACCTTTCGCTAAACAGATTTTTTTCGCTAATGTTATCATTCGCTATGTTGTGTTCCCTAAAATAAGTTTGAACAAAGTATACTCCGCTACAGTGAATGAGAATCGTGAGGAGCTATACTGTGTGTCGTCTAGAGATTTCGTAAATGCAAAGAATCAATTTTATATATAAGATTGAAAGCTAATGTTAGAAAACTCATTTATTTGGCTTTGCATACAAATTAAGTATTACATTGATATTCATCAAATGCGAACTTCAAAGATAATATTCAATTATTGTCTCATGATTTTTAAAATAATATTTTTGCAAACTCTATTTTATTGAGTATATAAATAACATCTATTTATAAATAACATTTAATTAAGTGTATTGCTTTAGTGCCACACATTTAACCGCATTATACAAAACGCATATAAGCGTACATATAGCACATTCAACATTACACACTCTTTAACAAAAAAATTGTACATCAGATAATATAATTCAGAACTAGAAACTACTAAAAGCGTATTAGAGAGGAGAGAGAGAGAGAGAGAGAGAGAGAGAGAGAGGCGAGAGATGGTTTGTAACAAGAATTAAATCAAAATGTCAAGATTTATATTTAGAGTGCGTATACGGCAAAATGAGCTGTAAAAAGCGAAAGTATTTTTTCGGCATTAATCCGTTCATTAATTCAAACAAGAGAAGAGTAGGTGATTAAAGATTTGAAATCGAGAAACAAAAAAAACCTAAAATAAAATTATGAGCGCAGAGAAATATGCTGGTAGAATACTCTGAGGGTAATTACGGGATTTTTATTTTATGCCAAAAACAAATCGATTATTATTTCGATTCTATTTCTGTCTCTAATGCTGTTTTAAAATAAAATGTAAATACGTTTCACTGAAATAGAAATGCAACGAATTTAAATTAATGAGAGGTAAATAAATATATAATTATTAAGTAATTTATTTGATGCGTGTTATCATTAGATTTGACAAAACGTTTAATGCGCCCGAACTGTCAAGTTTATCATTTTTTAATTAATAATACAGTATTAACGTAAAAGAATGAAAATATAATAACATCAGTATAAGTAAAAAATTGAAATATTTTTGCTACAAATATGTGGTATGAATTTATTAAATCACAAATATAACTTAAATTACTTAAGATTATTAAGAAAATTTTAAAGACAATTTGCTAATAATGGCGCAAAAAAAACTAAAATCTCGTGCGCGAACTAAAACCTATCAATACTACCATTTAGTGTACAGAATATAAGCTTATGATTGAGAGAGATGTATGAAATATTAAAAATTTATTGATAAGAAGAAAAAGAATGACACTTGGGATTTGTAAACATATTGTTGGTGCGATTCGATGCCATCCCAACGCATTTACTCATCTATTTCTACATGTTTGTAGACATGATTTTCTCGATATAGCCATCTCTGCCATCACTGCCAATAGTGTGCAGTGTTTCATGTATGGAAAACATGACTAAAACAAATTTATTTGCAACCTTTCATTTAATACTAAGCGAATGCAATGCAATAGTGTTTGAATGCAATATTTCATCACTCATTAAGTTATAAATTAGCCGTTCGTATGGTTTGATCATTCAGTTAGAATTATTTTGGATCATCAAAATTCTACTCTCATTACTCGCATTTTGTAGGCTAACACCTCACTATAATCTATGACACGAGCATAAAAAATCGTAGTTTCATGATAATAAGTTTCGCTATAGAGAATAGATGTATGTAGAAATGTGTTTCTATGTGTTATTCTAGCGTTATGTGTGTGCGAGTGTGTACTGTACGAGTGTGTGTGTGTGTGTGTGTATATGTCTCTCTCTCTCTCTCTCTCTCTTATATCTTTCGTTTTCTCTTAGCGTAGTAATAGACGAATCGATATAACTTCCATTGCATAACTTAACATTGTATTACAGTTTACTCGCAAAGAATAATTTTTGCCAAATGTTCAACCAATGTTTTTTTAAACGTGTGCTAAACTAACATTAAATACATGCAATGGTAATACGCATATATATATATAATATAATAATGAGTTAGAATTTTAAAGAATTACGGTTTATCCGTTGCTTTGTTCAAAAATCAAAGCATTTCAAGAATATAACTGTTTAGGGAAAAAATAAGACCAATCAAAATGTAACAAAATTAGAATTTGAAAAGAAAAATCTTAGAACGTTGTATTAAAAGCATAAAATATGATTCAATTGTGAAATTTGATTCCTTTAGAAAAAAGCAAACCAACAAAAAAACCAAAATAAAAAATTGAATACAATAAAAAAATGGCATTTAAATGATATAATGGTATAAAATGAAAGCTTATTTTATGTTTAAGTTGGTTCGCTCACCACTTGGTCTGATATCATCAGCGAAATCATCTCTAACGGAATCAGCTTCAGAGGCTAATTGAAAGGAAAAAAGAAAGAAGAGGTCATATCATTTATGTTTCCGATCAATGAGAAAGAGAATGGTAGTGGAAGTGGATGTGGGAGTGTTATTGTGAGTCGCATCAGTCGTAGCAGTGAACTATAAATAGTAAAACTCAATTTCACACAAACCCGACACAGCCAACAGCCAACCAACACTAAACAGAATCAGAGCTGAAGCGAACCATCGCCAAAGCGAAACTTTCAAAACACTCGCTAATCTAACACTTATTAACATTACCTCACAAAACATGAATTTTTAAATATTTGCAAACAACTCACAAAAATGAGTCTAAATTTTATGAATTTAACTAACTATCACTAGACATACCGTAGGAGATGTCAGCGAAACGAAGTATACATAGTATTAAAGCGAAGTATCCACTCATGGCTTAGTATCCACACAACTAATTATTTGAAAACTTTACATCGTATAAAAGTGTTGTGCAATTGTTATATAAACCCCACATTTATCTCAACACTGGCTCTAACTTTTTTTGCCAAAAAAACTCTCTGCTTGATTCAAATAGAGGTGCACCGGAAAAAATTAGTAAATTTAAGAAATATTTGGTTTTCGCATTTGCTATCAAATACTGTATATACTGTGTTCGTATTTTTCAATATTATATACACGATAGCACTGCAGCCTCACTAACTCTATCTCAATACAATACAATATCTACTCTCAAATCGCACACACCGTACGCTTAAGCTCCGCCCTCAACAATGCTGCACAACACTGGCAATGCTTCATCACAAACATGGCAACCATTTTTCAATTACTGACATCTATAGAGAATCTCATAAACTTGTGCAGTGAGAAAAGTTTTCACTATTGTTGTTGTCTTCACGAGAATCATGCAAATATAAGTTAAGAGATTATTGTTTCATATTGCAAATTGTTATATTTTTTGTTTTGATAATAAACTCAATATTATAAAAATTGGCATTTATTATGTCTAAACATTTTAATTAATTCGAATTCACGAGAATAACATAACATAACATTACTGAAAACATTTTCTTAGTACACAGGTAAAATTAAAATGATTTTTGTAAAATAATAGTTTAATTTTTGCTATTACTTTAATTTAAAATTTAAATTGCATTTCTATTTTAATCTCAAGTGAAATTTTTTAAAAAATTTCTATTTCTTTTCTTTATAATTTATTATTTGCCAATTTCAATGCAATAACCATCTAGTAGTGTTGTTTCACTTTCATTTTTAATTTAAATTGTATTTCAATTGTATTTTGATTTCGGTTTTCAAAGCGAAACAACACTAGCGGCTTTAGTTTTACTCTTGCTACTAAAATATAATTTGTCTTTCATGTTTATTATAAAATTAAATCTAATAAATTTTTAATTTTCAAAAATTTAAATTTTTTTCTTTAATTATAAATAAACTCTTGATAAAATAAAGTTTTTTGTTAAAATATTATGAACATAAATTATTTCAGCCATAATATATTGCATCAAATTTAGAGTTGTTTAGCTTTTTAAAATTTATTTTGCCATTTTCTTTAGCTGAAGCTAAGCGAAAGACATGCGAAATTTTAAAAAATAGAAGAGAAATACAAGACAAATTAAAAATAAATACAAAAGCGAAAGACACGCGAAGTTAAAAATATAAATTAAACAAAACTAATCAATTTTCATGAAATTAATTAAAATTTTAATATTGTAGTAGTCGTAGTAATAAAAATACTGAAAATTAGAAATAATTCTAAACATTTGTTAGATTTTATTGAAATAAACTATTGCATTAAAAATCAGCAAAACTCAAATACACAGAACCCGACACAGCGACAGACCGCACAAACAATGGATTGGTAGCTAAAACAAAATTTAGCGAAACTTTTAGATAATATATTTTCAATTAATCATGATTACATCATGATATTAAAAATATATTCACAAATATTAACATAATTTAACTAACAAATTTACAAATGTTACTTAACTATAAAAATTTATGAAATCAACATAATAACACTAAGAATTTAAAATAAATTAATACTGAAGCCATTAAAATGTTTTAAAAATTCCAAATTTAAATTTAAATGTCAAAATTTCGGTGAAGTGACCTTTCGCTAAACAGATTTTTTTCGCTAATGTGATCATTCGCTATGTTGTGTTTCCTAAAATAAGTTTGAACAGAGTACACTTCGCTACACTGAATGAGAATCATGAGCAGCTACACTGTGTATATAGACTTAGTACCGAAAACTCAAGCATTAATCCAATCATTAGTTTGTTTAATAAATGGTTATTAATAAAACAAAATCTTAAATATCTCGAAATGAATGGTTCGATTTTTAGGTTCAATAAATTTCATTATATTTTAATCACAACTTGTTTTGGGCGGTTAATTGTGATTTCTATAAAACACAATTTTACACGTTTTGATTTATGGGTTATTATTTAAATAATGCACACTAGTTCTACAACAATACAAAACTTTATAATATAAGTTCATGAAAAATTCAGTAAATATGGCCATAAAATAAATTTACTGAAACCAATAATCGTTGAATTAAAACGTTCACAGCTTTTAATTTGAAATTTTAGTGCGAACTCAAGTGTGTCAATAAAACACTTTCTATTGCTTTGGTTTGAGATGAGTGGTAAAGAAAGTTTAAAGCAAAAAGTTTAACTGCAAGTAGTAGTATGTGCTTAAAAAAACTTGCGGGCATTCGGTATACTAAGTTAACTTAATAAATATATATTTTCATTGAAATTTAATATCTAAAAATGTCAAACCTGTAGCAGATGCTAAATCCTCGTGGAGTGCACAGAATACAGTAGTTTGTGTTGCTATTACCCAAACAATTAGAAGAGTTTGCCAAACATTGAATGCAAACATCGATTAAACTAATTTAGTGAGAATTGCATTTGCATCAAGAATACATTACAATCACTTTTAGACACACAGTCACACAGTGTTCACGCGTTTAGATTCACAGATTAGTTTAAAACTATAAACATATATGATGCTGGACTGACTGATTGACTAGTTGTGCGAATAACACTTGCAAAGAAGTAGAATAGAGTCACTACTACTAGCGTAGAGAAGTTGCGAGTGTGGTGTAGTAATATATACAGAATAGGAATACGGACTCACGATTCAGCACTAAATCCTTTTTGGTTCGTTTTGGTCTATTTTTAGTGCTGTACTTCACTGAGCATTAGTGCAATGCCTAATGCTTGCTCTCAGCTATTCTTTTAAGAATATTTTTTCTTATACTAGAATACTGTATATAACTGGTCAAAGGGTAGATTGCGACTGATAGGGGATAGGATGAGTCAATTTTCCGATGAATGAGCACATACTGTATGTGTTTCAGTGTAGGGGTGAGTCATGGCGTACAAACATATCGTGTGCAATAAAATCCATAGGTTTATGTCACTCACCTCATAGATTTATCAATAACTACAAACAGCTCCGCTAACAAA
Organism: Steganacarus magnus; assembly: GCA_034698365.1. Lineage (NCBI taxonomy): Eukaryota > Metazoa > Arthropoda > Arachnida > Sarcoptiformes > Steganacaridae > Steganacarus > Steganacarus magnus. The sequence goes on from JAQIVF010000278.1 coordinate 16,714, forward strand.
CTAACGGTTATAAGAGAAACCGTTAACGCGCATGACTACCAATTCAGTCTCGTTTTTAATATATTTTTAATTTAAATTTAAGTAAATCTTTTCAGTTAAATTTTAAACATACACAGCATTATGAATATTTTTATAAACAGTTCAATTGTATAAAAAAATGTTTGATTAAAAAATCCAAATAAAAAAACAGCTTTTATAGAATATATCACTGCGAATAATATCGCTGAAAACTTTTGAATAAAGGATAAAACATTCAAGAGTAGAAAAGCATAATAAACTATCGAATAAAAATTTTTACTAAAAAAAATCTTATTTCACTAATTTGCAGAAATATCTATTGACGTAAAAGAGAGCACAGCTAAACTTTTGACATTTTAATTTTATTTGATAGATTCCATAATTTTCTCGTCTCATTATTCAACTAACCTTTAAAAATTCTATTTATGCTTACTGTTGAACCGCACACTGTTGCCAGAGGTAAGAGAATCTATCTGTTATTTCATCTTAAAGAGATGGTTCGCGCACACATTTTTAATGTAACAACAGCTGCAAAATCGAAACAAAGATAGACCTCACACTCGAAGTTTTACTTCATTTATAACTTAATAGGAAAAGAGGAAAAAAAGAGAAAATAAAATATAGATAAAGAACCCAAAAATGTTTCAGAAAAGAAAACATTAAGTAAATTTCGATTAGAATTTTTTCTCGCAATTTCGCTCTCACTCTTCGCTACTGTTTTATCATTTTTTCCTACTGAAAAAAATTATTGACAAAAACCTCCAGATTAATACAGAAAATGCAGTAAATATTTTTATACGAATATATTATTTGTTAACGCAAACTAGAAAACTTTAAATCAGTAAGTTAAGAATTTTTCATTACAAATCAATTAAGTTAATTATAACAAATATTTTTACTGCATATAATCAGTTATTTACAAGTTACAAGTTAATAGCGACTAAAATTTTCCGCAATTTATTGAACTTATGGCAAGTTTTATAAAGCAACGAGCAATAGCATGATCGCTATGAAATTAAATTACAGTCAGATACAAAAAAAACAGATTACTACTATTTTCATTATGGAGACTATCAAATAGATGTGAGTTCATTTCTTATAGAGAACAGAGGAATCGTAATTACAATTTACCAGATCATAACTTTTCACGATGTCGTTTACTCATCACAGATGTTCCGTGTCTTTTTCCTAATGTTTCAATAGACTTCCACAGTGTATTATTATTGCTTAAAATGTTTTTGCCTATTTTGCCTCAGAATATTCATAAAAGCATACCGAAATTTTTATTTAAATACGAGTCGGAACTTTTTTCTATTTAAGATAAAGTTTAACCATGAAATTTACAATATTTTAAATATAAATTTTGTGAAATTTTGCACTTAAAGTTTATCATTCCAAATTTTATTACATAAAAAGTTCAGGTTCGAGGGTTAATTCTGAGATGTTATATTTTTTAAGAGATTTGATGGTCTTATTCTAAAGTATAAGGTTAGAGTTCAAATTTAATAATAAACTAAGAATGAAAAAATGATCGATACTGTCTATATAGGGTAAGGTCTTTGATGTCTGATGTCTTTGACTAAGACTCGAAAAGATTGTCAACACCCGGACTCAGACTCCGAACCTCGAAATACAATATTAAATATAAATTATAATTGAATTAAAATACAGCTAATTTTAAAACATACAGCGATTATACTGTATAATAAAAACTCATCAAAAGTGAATTTTAGATAATATTATCAATTTATGAATGATTTTTATTTGTATTTGGAATCCAGTTCAGAGTTTGAGACTTTTATAATAGAACCTGATAATAGACTCAGGCTTTTAATGCAATAACTCGAACTCGAATCTCTCCTGATATGAAAGACTTTTTGACACGGTCCTGGATTACAAAAAAACACGAATCAGAGTCCAGGGGTTAACTTCTTGTAATCTATAATACTGTCAATTAATATGATCCTTCTAGTAACTCGTTCCCTTCAATAATTATATTCGTCTTGGTAAATGAAACACTCCAATAATTGAACCTCTTGTAATTACCCTGGTAACTATAATATTTTATTTATTATCTTGAATAATAAAAAATTATTTAATATTTAAAACATATTATTAACAAAGAATTGTAATTGAATTGCAATATATGCAAATTTAACATTAACGTTACATGCATTTTTTGATTCTGATTACTATGGTTTCAACAAACTTTCATGTGTTTGCCATATACTCTATCCCTTTAGGCGAGTTATTCCTTAGTAGATTTTAATATAGTATAATAATTATAATAAAAAATAAACAATAATGAGTATAAGGTCTAGAGTTAGATAGTTAGATACAGTGCATAGTTAGATAAATTTACTGAATTCTCTAAAGGGATTCGTATACCTATGTAAGGTTTGACATATTATCATGTGTCATAAAATGATATGATTTATTATACAAAATTATATATTAAATGTATTAAAAATATCATTTTGTTCCTAAATTTGCCAGTCATATGTGTTAAATCATATATGTTCAAAGTTGATAACCTAATAAGTTTTATTATACTGGTTATCATCGTATACTTATTACGAGATAAAAAATTTAGATTTTTTGTAATTATCACAATTTTAATTATAAAAACAAGTAAATGCGTGGTGTTTGTGCTGTATAAATAAAAATTATTAATTGGTAAGTATTACTTAATCTTAAATAACTATAAGTTATTTTATATATTTGAAAAAATTTTCTTCTTTGTGTTTATTTTGTATTTTCTTTAAAAGTTTCAAATTTCAAAAAGTTGCAATGTTTTAATACACTTTTGCTCAAAAATGAGCGCTTTCTATATAATTTTTAAAATATATAAAAACTTAAGAAACCAATTAGATTTCTGAATATTCTAAAATATTGAAAATGAACTGAAAAGGAATGTATATATTCTTCAATTTTAATAAAGATAACTCTAAATTATTTTTTTAGATTGAATTTTAAAGAACATAAAAAATAGTGGAATATGCTTGAAAATAACTTGTATTCGATTGAAACAAATGAAAATAACGTGTCAAAGTCGGAAACTCAGACATTTAGTGGAAATAGGCGTAGAAGTGACGCATTCACTAGTTTGTCATTTATAGATACTAGTGATGGATCTAAAAATATTGATCATAATGATGAATGTGCTTATATTAGTGAACGGGAGGATAAACACGAATCGCTTATTTTGTCAACTTTACAAGTTGTCCGACAAAAGGATTTTTCTAATGAAGTTCGCTGTATGAGAGATATCGATATTTTTGTGAAAGATCCACGTATTATACTAGACAGCAATGAATTTGATTTGGGATCGATTATTGTAGAAATGCTTTCGGTATGCGATAGCGTATAGCGTATACAGTATAACACTAAAATAGAGTATAAGACTCACTATTAAATTATCATAAATTTAATTTAATGACATCGCATAATATGAGCATTGAGTCACAAATCTATTCATTCTCCTTATAAACTTTTCTTATTTCGCTTTTTTTGCTTAACATTAGCTTACTTAATGCTTATATTGTGTGATTGACATCAATAAGTTTTAAAAAATTAAATGCTACGTATTAAGTGAATTAAATATTTCTTTTTGCGGGGAGAATATAATTACTAGCAACTCTTGTAACAGACATTTCTTGCATTACAATAAATAAAAGATCAAATAATTCACTGCCGTTTGACACTGCCTATGGAATTCTAACGGAATATATAGAATATTCTATTTTCTACTTTGTTTAAGTAGTGAAACATTTTGTTTGCATAACATTTGTTAGAAAGCGAAAAAAGAAAAAGTAAATATTTTTTTTTATTTATAGAAGAATAATTCGATCAAATTATGCGAAAATGGGATTGCATTTTATAAAATGCTATTTCTTTAGTATTGCGAATATTATGTTCCTATAAATCATTGAATATTTTTTTGTTATAGCTTGTAAAAATTATAATAAGATATATTGATTGTTGTCACAAACAAAATCGTTTACGTTTAAGGATAAATAAGAGAAGTAAATTGTAAAAAAGTTTGCAGACTGAATCATATGCTGAATTTTATTTTATAAAATTATCAAATGGCAAAATTTAGTTTAATTCTTTGGTTGTGACAAAAAAAGAAATATTATATACTCTATTCGAATGGTGTTTTATTAGTATTAATAATTTATATTTATTTAATTAGTTTGGAAATTTATATTAAAATAGAGTTGCAAATTTTTTTAATGAATCTTGCACTTCAACGAGATTCTCATTCGATCAATTATAACCATTATTATAATAGTACAGAATATTTCAATTTTTGCCAAAATGCTTTAATTATATTTAATGATTTGTGGTAAATTAAAAAATTAATTTTTTATCTCATAGTTTCTAGGCTTTAATACTGACGGTATCGATGAAGCAACTAAAGTGATATATGCAGAAAATTCGGCAAAATTATTGGCAAAATCAGTGCAAGGGATTTATCTATTAGAAAATGGGCAATATAATTATGATCACTCGTGGATCTGTACTTTGTATATAAGTTTAAATATCTTTTATAAATACGCTTTAAGCTTCATTTCTATTTATTTAAATTAAAATTTATGTTTATGACACTTTTAGTTGTTGTTTGCCGAATCTCGAACAGCGGCGAGTATGTATCACGAGATTATTGAAAGGTTCACATTTAGGTATTACATCGCAAAATATTCGTTTTATAATACTTGTTTTATCACCAGTTAATGAGGTAACATTTTTTTAAACATTATACAATATTTTTAAGTCAATTTATTCGCTGATTATCTCATTTAAATTAATTTCAATTATTTGTGCTCCTCTTAAAATTTTTATGGCATATTGAAAATTAGACATAATATAATTGACATTCTGTGTGTCTGTCTGTCCCGCTATCCATTAGAAAAAATTATAGACAATCAATTACCCAATCTTAAGTGTATTCCACTCTAGTTTTTCCTATTACCGTAAATTAAATTTTTGAGTAAACATTTGTTTTAGTTTTGATTATAAAATATAAAATTAAATAAAATTATTGAAATGATATAGAAATTTTTTGATTAACAAAATATAAAATAAAAAATTTAATTATTTATAATTCGAAACGAAGTACTGGTATAATAAAACTAAAAAACAGACAAACAGAAAAATTAAATGTTCACTAATGAGTAAGATTTTAGGATCTAAGTCTAATTAATGCTAGTAAAACGAAATAAACGTGAAAAAAATGAAAAAACCCTGAATCGCTGTTGAATTGATTACACAAATAAACTAAATAAAAATATGGTTAAATAAGGCTTTATCGAAACATTTTTTGATATGCAGTAAATAACTTACTTTATATGTAAATTGATTATTGATTGTGACTTATATTACATATTAAAGAAAATGACAAAGAGTGCGGAAGAGGCTAGTCTCGCATTCGCTACACTTTTTTCGAGTCTCACATTTAGATTAGCACTTCTCAGTGCTAACACTGCGACACAATTCACTGAATTAATTGCCAGAAGAGCTCAAACTTTATGCTCAATAAAAAAGGAGTCTTTATCTTATACGACACCAAACGAGGTTTATTAAATTAATTACTATTATAGACGTAACCATTAAGCGTTAATTTATGCGTTATTCAACTGTCATAGAAGTGCGCCGAAAAGTATCGGTTTGGCGTTGGAAGAGGTCTTATTGAAAATGTGACGCGAAGATCTAAATATTATATCAGCGATTTCGTTGACGGTATAAACAGTTTAAGTTATATGAGAATAAAAGCGTATCTATCCATTCACTTTAAGAGCATAAAAACATGTCAAACATAGACAAGTTGACGCGTTTTATGATCCATAACTTTATATATATATAAAGTTATATATATATGATATAACGCATCGCAATATTTAAATACGAATTATAACAATATATTGAAATCCATAGCATATCTCTTTTTATATATTGTATATAAATATTTTTTATAAATTGCGAAAAATCTGTTACGAATAAATTTATTTTTTAAAATAAATCTTTTATTTTTTACAGAAAGATAATATATTATTTTTGATTATTCAGGATTTATAGGCCATAAAACGCTTCGTAAAACTAGTGCGGCAACATTTTCGTTATACTTTGCATGCATTCTTCCGTGTATCGCATTCGGCGTATTAGACGACAAGAACACTGGCGGAAAGATCGACACTCGACGAGCATTGATAGGCCAAACTATCGGCGGATTAGTGTTCGCTTTTCTAAGCGGTCAGCCATTGGTAATTATTATGACTACCGCACCGCTATGTCTCTATACAAAAGTAGTGTTTGATATCTCTAATGATATGAAAGTGGACTTCTATGATATGTTTGCGTGCGTTGGTCTCTGGAATTCGTTATTTGTTATGATATACGCTCTATTCGATACCAGTTATGTGATGAAATGGTGCACCAGATCTACTGAAGAAATATTTGCTTTATTTATATTTTTTGCGTTTAGTGTGGACGCTATTAAAGATTGTGTCAGAAGTAATGCAAACAAAAAATAGCTTTAGTACTAGTAGTAGTATTATTTAATAATATTGAAAATTATAAAATAATTCTGAACATTTGATAGATTTCAATGAATACTATTGCATTAGTAATAGCGAGACACAGTATTGCGCGCAACAGAATAGTGTATTATTTTTATTACTAATGCTCGCAACTGTATTGTTAGCGGTACTGCTCTACAACTTCAACAAAACGTGAGTTTTAGGATTATGGACAGCAAAAGAAAGTTCATTAGTTTCGTTTTGACAAATTGTATTTCGCAGGCCTTACTTGAATGGCAACACGAGAGAAATATTTTCTGATTACGCTCTACCCATAGCTGTTATTGCATTCAGTTTTGTTGGCACTTTTCTTTTTCGTGATATTCAAGGTAATCACCAAAACTAAAAATAAATCTACTATTTAATTGTGTCTCTCTTTTTATTGCAATAACACACACTTTTGCACTATTATTGTTGTTTAGGTGATAAATTTAAGTTTAGCGAATCATTTGAGTTTAGTTATCCATCATTTAAAACGCTTAGAATTGAGGCAATATTTGTTGGAATGGGTCTCGGATTTGTGTTATCTCTACTATTTTTTATGGATCAAAACATATCAGCTGCTATGGTAAATAATCCTCATAATAATCTGAAAAAAGGTAGCGCTTACCACTTAGATCTACTAATCGTTGGAATATTGAACGCATTTCTCTCAATTTTTGGTATGCCATGGATGCATGGAATTCTGCCTCACTCTCCACTTCATGCGAGAAGTTTGGCTGACGTCGAACAACACGTCGATAATGGACACGTCCGTCAAGTCGTGATTCGTGTTCGCGAAACCAGAATTACTGGAATATTCACTCATATTTTAATCGGTTTATCCTTACTATTAATTCCTCATCCACTTGACTATATTCCAGTGGCAGTTCTTAACGGATTGTTTCTTTACTGCGCGATCGCCTCATTGCGTGGAAATACTTTCTTCGAGAGAATACTGCTCTTTGTTACCGAACAAGTATGATATAGTATGATATACTCTGTATACTCTATTTTTGTTTGAGTACATCTACTAAATTAATTTTATTCTAATTTAATACAGTTTCTCTATCTCTCAATAATATATTTTCTTTTCTTTTTTTATTGCTATTAAGTCTGCTTATCCACCAAATCATTACATCAAAAGAGCTCCGCAAAGAAATATTCATATTTTTACGATTTGCCAATTAATTCAATTGGTTATCTTATGTTTTTTCGGATTTTCCCCATGGGCTTACGTACAGATGGCATTTCCACTTATTATAGCCATACTCATTCCCATTAGGTATAAATGTTATCATTTATTAGACGAAACATTACTCTTTTTTCATACTACAGTTTAATATGATATTTATAAGTTCAATGAAGCATTAATTAACATTTACCCATATAATTAAGTAGAATCACGCATTTAAATAAAAATAATAGTTATTACTCGAGAATGAATTTATAATTCAAAAAGATTTTTTTGTAGGAAAGAGTTCTCTCTCTACCTTTTTTTGCGATATGTCATGGATTTATTTTCCATGAGCCATAAAAAATCGATAACTGCAATGCTCACAGAATTATTATTGATCATACATACTTCAATAATAATATTTTATTGCAATATAAATATGCTTAGCATTTTGGAGAAAAACTATTGCTAATACCCATTTTTTTACAATAATCTTTTGTAAAATCCTTTTAAATCTTTTTTCTGTGCATTCCAAGAAAAAAGTATTAATAAATTGGGCAGTCATATACGATTGAAAAGAGTGAAACTAACTGTTTTAGTGACAATTATGGTCAAATTAAACTTAAAGGTCAAATAATGATGTTGATTGGGATTATTTCTAAATCTGTTGTTGTTTTTGCTTTGACACAAAAAGAAAGAAAAAGACACCAAAAATAACGAGTGTTATTAGGATAAGATTAGTAGCGATCATTTCTTTGAGATTCAGTATATTTTTGGATTGAGTTTCAGTGCTGCACAAAAAGATGGAATACAAATAAATCAAAGCTTCTTTGAGTAAATTTACTATTTTTTTTATTAGATTTTTTTTTTAATAAAATCAATACAAGTATAACTGAAACATGAATAGTAAAGCATTTAGTATTGATTTCAATTCAAAAAATGTTCCAAACTAATTAAAGTTTTAAATAAATTAAAAAATCTTAAAAATAAGAATTGAAATTTCACTGAAATACTAAAAAGTTTTATAATTATTTAAACAATTTTCCAATCTAGAAAATATTTTAAAATGCATTGATAATACTGTAATTTGTTTATGAAAAGTATTATATACAGATACAGTATATATTTGAAAGTAGTTGAGAAAACGCGAATTGCAACAGATATGTATTATCCAATTTAAGCGCTTTCGTTAGTAAACGTATGAACTTAAGGCTTACCAGATTGAGAGAGATTATTGAGATTAAATAGATTAAAAGTGTTTTTTAGTCAAATCGCACGTATGATAAAAGATTGAACTTATAAAATCATAGAAAATTGTTTAATTATTAAATTAAATTAATTCTTTATTATAATTATTATCGAAACTATAAACAGATGGAAAATTATACCATTAATTGTGGAAAGCAAATATATGGCTGTGATCGATGGTTACCATTGATAAACCGTGTTTAAGAATGAATTCACATAACGATTTATTTTATTTATAATTTTACTTATTATTTTAAAGTTTTCATTAATAAAAACCTTATGTAAAAAATGCTGTATTAATAGTTGAAAGTTAGGTATAGTTAATAATGTCTAGAGGATATCATTAAATGATTATTAAAAGCCAAATATTCAGAAGCACGGAAAATCCGAATCTCCAACAAGGGTTTCGATACAATTCCAAATTGTTTAACACTAATTTTAAAAAAAACTCAAAAATCTGTACATTGTTTGAATTGTACATTTTCAAAAATTGTAAACCTTGTTTTTGGGGCATTTTTCA